>CP135566.1:6854141-6893606 GCA_032401905.1 Swietenia macrophylla
AAAATGTTAATATATGCCTTAAGTTTCAATTGTATTTTTTGAATATTTAGCATATTTATTTTATGTATCATGACATTATTATATTTTATATTATATTATTACATATTAGTATATTTAATAAATATAATAACACCATTAGAATAATAGATTCAATTAGTTGAATATTATTATTTAATATCCATAGTTAAGTAATATTGTGGATAAAGTAATGATAATGAATAGAAATTAATATATATAGTAACTAATGATAACAAGTTGTCTGTTATGATATAAGATATCAAATTTACATATGAGTATGAGTTAATAAACTAATATATTAGATCGACTTGTTATGAAAATACTATATAGATCGTTATATGAGTATCATAAATAATTCTCATAGTGACAGTGATATATGTAATTTTTGAACTTAAGATTATCTTTATTTCTAACATTCAAAGTGATATAATTTGATATTTTTAAACGTTATCCGAAATAAGGTAGACTATAAAAAAATAGTCGGATATGTCATGACTTATGTAAAGGAATGCATATGATTAAAATAAAATTTATTCTTGTTATATAATAGAAGTGATATTTTGGTTAATTTGATTGAGTGAGACTATAAAAATATATAATAATACTCTAATAAGTTAATATGTGATATTGATATTATTTTTTTAATAAATCTATTCATGATATCGAAAAAATTTAAAGATTAAACTATATAAGAGTGGCGTCTATCATGTCTCTTATTCAATTAATAAATTGAGCACAAAGTAATTAAATTATATAGTAATATTAATCACGGATAAAGTAACATCGAATTATTTTCATTCTCAATGCTTGGGTAATTGTGATGTGTTGTTAGATACTACTTACTACTTGTGACATCAAAAATTAAATTTTAGTATTATCGCTAATTTTACGAAAATTTATTAACTCACACATTAAAATTGAAAATAATAAAAGTGTAAATTCATAAAATAAATTTTGATATAAATGAAAAATTTTAGTTTTAACTAAAACTTTTTATACTATTTGGGTATTGGATTTGACTAAACTGGATTAAATTTGTTAGTATAAACTTTATTAATTAAATTGGGTTTATAATGAAAGACTTAAACCCAATGTTTTGTTTAAAATAAAAAAAAACTAAAATAACATTATAAATATGTGATGTTTTGATATTGTGCCTAAATTTTTTACCTAAATATTTTTTTTAAAAAAATGTATATATATAAAAAAAATAGCTAACACATTTAAAATTTATAGAAGCTAGTACTATAATTTCTATTCAATCATATAGATACTGTAAAGATATAGAATTGAATTGGTATGTGTGTGTATATATATATATATATATATATTTAAAAGCTATTTGTGTTATAGGTTTAAAGGATATTTTGTCTTGTATGTACATTATATATATCAATAAAAGAAAGAGTTTTTCAGTCATAAATATATACTATTTTTTTATTTAGTCATGCATATAAATAAAGTATATTTGTGAATTGTCCTAACAATTCATTTAACCATTAAATAAAATTATTAAAATCGTTTCCTACGGAAATGATATCAAATGGATAATGATATCTAATAATTAGTACACTGAATGTCTTCGATAATTATCATGAAATGATGTTAGTATGGGTAATATGATAGTCACGTTATTAGGATATTACTATAGATTAAATAGTTAAAAAATTATTTTTTTTGAACATGACCATATAATAATAAATCACATAGTATTACATGTAGTCAATGATTTATCGTATAATTGTATTAATGTTCAATATTATTTTTTGACCTGAAATATCACAGTCGAATATGATGTAAATATACAAGGGTCATATAGTATATAAGTACGAGACTAATCACATTTTGTATAATAAAATTAGTTTGATCGTGTGTTATTTATATTTAAAAATGGATTATAATGTAAAAAAAATTTGTTGGCTTAAATCATAAGATCAGAGTTTTCACTGACTCAATTTGAACTCAAATTCTTAAACAAATATTGATAAATAACTAAGATAGTGAATCTCTAATTAAAATAATTAAATGTCACACAAAAAAATTCATAGTGGCAAATTCAGTACATATTGATCGATGAATCATATTTATATCGGTATAAAATTTTGACATATCATAAACTCTTACTAGATTCAGATTAAACGACGAAAAGATTTTACTTACACAGTATGTACAATTAGGATGAGGTTTGATGAAGTATAAGTTCATGTAGTTTAAAGGCTATGATACATTGCAGATGTTAACCATAATCGTTGAACTTTTGAATAGTTTAAAATTCAAAAAATTTAAAATAATTTTATAACTATTTTACAGTAAGCATACATGGTCACATCATTAATTAAAAACTGTGAGATGAATATTTAAAAAAAATGTATTATTAATAATAATACTAGCACTTTTAAGATAATATTTAGACAGAAATAAATACATATAAGTGTTATATATATTTATAAATTTTTTAAAGTATTTGAAGAATTTTGATAATTTTGTATTAAATATAATTTAATATAAATTACATGATCAAATTAATAATATAGATTATTGATGGATCTAAATGTAATTGTGTAATTATTGAATAATTACACTTAAATCTATAATGATATATTCAATTATATTTACTTAAAAAGTAAATGTCTTACATTTAAGTACATGAATTTAAATATATAAAATAAAATTTATTAAATGATTATTGTCATGTTCATGACACGTATTTACTTTTTAATTAAATATAAAGGTAAATATGGAAAGTATGAATATATTTAAGTATATATAGGCTTGCTTTACCAAATCAAAGTATGAAAAATCCATAAACCTTAGACTTTCTCTCAAATTTAGCCAAGCTTTTCTTCAAGTAATTAATGGTGTAAATTATGGTTCCTTCACAAAATTAAAGGTATGTATTCATCAGCTATGCTTTATGTATAGTTATAACTCATCCATGATTGAATTTCATGCATATATGTAATATATGTGCACTTGGCATGTTAAGATGCATTTCAAGCGCACGCGCACGCGCGCGCACACACACACATTTAATGCAAGAGTTTTACCGAATGGGTCCAAGAAAAGAAAATAAAAATATTTTTTTCGCATATGTATGTTATAGTTTTCTTACATTAACTACCAACATCTTATAGATTGTAGCACTAGATTTCAAAATAACAAAAAAAGTAAGGTTAAGAGGGTGCCTTTAGGATATTTAAAGGGTATTAAAGGGTATAAATTATGGTGTCATGATGGTAAACAAGGACGATACGTCATCAGTCAAGATGTCATCTTTCATAAGGAAGAAATGTTCAGAAATAAGCTGATTATCAAAGCAAGAAAACCATCAAGAAGTGAAACGTCTTCAGAGGAGATTGAAATTAAGGTAGAGCTTTCTAATAAGAGATTTCAAAATTAGGATTTAACAAAACAACTAAATCAAAACCAGCTCAATAGTCTTCAAAAAATGATACATCATAATAGCATCAATAAGGACATTATATTTTGGTCAAGAATAAAGTAAAAAAGCATATTAAACACAATTAAGATATGGATATACAGATCTTATTGCCTATATCTTATCTATAAGAGATTGTCTTGATAATTTAGAACTAATAACTAGTCAAAGAGACCGTAGAAAGTGTTGATTTTGATAAATTGTTTGTTGCCATGAAGGAAGATATGAGTTCCTTAGTTAAAAATAAAATATAGGCACTGGTATCTGAGCCTAAAGGCAGAAAGATGGTATGTTGTAAATAAATATTCAAAAGGAAAGAAAATGAGTCTTGTAAAGGTGGAATAAGGTTCAAAGCCAAACTTGTGGCAAAGTATTATATCCAACAGGAAGGATTGGACTTTAAAGAAGTATTTTCACTAGTGTTGAGACATACTTTAATAAGAATCTTATTGGCACTTATAATAGTATTAGACTTGGATGTTGTTTGGATGGATATAAGAACTGTTTTCTTATATGGAAGACTAGAAAAAAGATTTACATGTCTTAACTTAAAGCATTCGAAGAAAAAAGACTAAAAATATAGTTTGTTTATTAAATAAGTCCTTGTACGAATTCAAACAATCACGAAGACAGTGTAATATAAGGTTTAATGTCTTTATACATAGCAAAAGATATAAAAAGAGTATGTATGACTGTTGTGTGTATTATAAAAGTTAGTGAAACTAAGCTGATTTACTTATTATTCTATATGGATGACATGCTTATAACATGCAAAGGTATAAAGAAAATTAATAAGTTAAAGTAAGAATTAAGTTCAAATTTTGATATGAAATTATTGGGTTCAACCAAGAAAATTTTAGGAATTAAATAAGAAAAGATAAAAAGTAAAAGAAACGGATGTTATCTCAAGAAAAATACTTGATGAGAATGCTAGCTAAGACCATATGAGGCTTGAGAAAGCTTGCACACATGTTAAGGATGTAAATAAATAAACAAAAAGAAGAAGAATAAGAAGAAAATCTCCAAATTAACCACTCAAGCTACTACATGTAAACTACTTTTGTGAGGTCTGTATTTAATAAAGTATTATTGATGTCTAGCTGTCTAATTGTCCAACCTTGCATAACTGTAATAGTCAATATTATGCTTATTGTAGTAGCTTAACTACTAGGTTAAAGGTATTTAAGAAGTCAATACTAAGAGCTTGATAAAAATCCTTAGCAACAAACCTTGTTTTGTATTTAAAAATTGTATCATTAGTGTTGCACTTGACTATAAACACCATTTGTATCCCACAATTTTGAGATTAGAAGAAAAAAGACTTAGATACCAAGTTTTATTACTTTGTAGAGCATTAAATCCAGCCTACATTGCTTTTGCCTATTAAGGGCTAAGTAAAGTTTCTTTGATAGTTCTTGCTACTGGAACATCAGGCTGAGTTAAATAGACCTTAGATTTAAAAATTTCACATTTAGACATTGTCATCATATGGTGCTAGTTAAGTAATTGAATGTGTTTTATTGCTTGTATGACATATAAAGTTTCATGATTAAAATAAAATAAGAGAGAATGAGGTTTAGTTTCTTACATGACAGGATAAGTTTCATAAAGGAAATAAGAAGGTAAAGAAAAAATGATACTTGAGAAATAAAAGGTGATGCTATTGAATACTGTTATTATTGTGGGGAAATAGTATGACTGTCTGAGATTGAAAAATTGACAACCAAAAAAATAAATGAAGAAGGAGAAGAGAAGAATGGAGTGGTAAGTAAAGATATTGAAATTTTTTACTTTTCAAAGGTAAGAAATGAGGATTCATCAAAGATTATATGCTTAAGAGTGTATATTTTTCCAAAAGGAATATAGGAACACTTATAGCCTTTATATAAAGGGTTATATTTCAAAAAAATCAGTTAGCAAGCCTAAATGCAAGTTTGTCCCTATTGTAATATCTTGTAAAAAAAAAACAACAAAAAGATCCAAAGACTTTTAAAAAAGAATAGTATGAAGGATAATGAAATAAGAGCTCAAATGATGATTTCTTATAAAGCGTTTCATTTAACAACCTATTAATCAAGTAAGCAGAGATATGAAATGCATTCCATCAATGTTTGAGAAAAAAGGAAGCATGTGATAACATTGTCAAACTTAGTTCTACTATGTGTCTATGTTTCTTTTTAACAACCTCATTTTGATCATGTGTATAGAATAAGTATTTCTATAAAAAGCCACATACTATTGAGACAAAGAATACAAGCAATAAATTTATCCTTACCATTAGTTTGCAGACACTTAATAGCACTAGATAATTGATTTTTTTACTTGCAATCTAAAATAATTGAAGATAGACAAAGCTTTTGATTTAAGCTTTAAAGGAAAATTCCAAAATACCTAATATAGTTCACCAAGGATAAAGGAAAAGAGAAGCTGATGAAAGCACCTAAAAGGAAGCCGAATTTTCTCAAAACAGACCATGGAAACAAGAAGTGCTTTAAATGTCAGGGGTATGGACATTTCCAAACTAATTGTCCAAATAATCAAGTTATGATTTTAAAGAAGATTGAGCATATTAAGGAGTCCTTGCAAGAGAAAGAAGATGAAGTTGTTGAATCTGATAATGAAGAAGAGATTGTAGAAGAGGCTGATAATGATTTTGCATACTCAGATTTACTCTAATAAAAATCAACAGAAGAACTTGTTCCAAACCCGATGCACCATTAATGGGAAAGTTTGTTCGGTAATTATTGATAGTGGGAGTTGTATTAATGTTGCTTCTACAACACTTGTGAAGAAGTTGAGCCTTCCAACCTTAGCTCATGCTCAACCATATAAGCTTCAATGGCTCAACAATGGGAGTATCGTGCAAATTACGAAACAGGTTCTAGTTTCTTTTTCTATTGGTAGAACTTATGATAATAAATTGTTATATGATGTTATTCCTATGGATGCATGTCACTTATTATTGGAAAGACCATAACAGTTTGATAAAGGAGTTAATTGATAGAGGAGTTAATCATGATGGGAGAAAGAATATTTATTTGTTTAAATTGAAAGAGAAGAATATCACCTTACTACCCTTGAAACCATCACAAATACACAAACCTATACCCATGACAGAAAACCTAAAAGATAGCTTGTTCCTAAGTGAGAATCAAGTTGAGAAAGCTATCCTTAAACATCAACTTGTCCTTGCCTTGCTTGTAACTAAGAGAAAGAATGTTGAGAATGAGAACAAACCACACTATCTAGCCCAAAACTTGCCCAAAGAATACATTGATATTTTCCAAAATGACCTATACCACCTAGATTACCAACTTTGAGAGGTATAGAGCATTAAATTGACCTTATACCTGAGGTATCCTTACCAAATAGACCAGCCTATAGATGTAATCTAAAGGAGTCCAAGGAGTTACAAAGACAAGTAGATGAACTGATTAATTGTGGTTTTATAAGAGAAAGTATGAGTCCATGTTCAATGCCAGCATTGTTAGTACTAAAGAAAGATGGGACTTATAGGATGTGTGTGGATAGTAAAACTATAAATAATATCACAGTCAAATACAGGTATCTCATTCCTAAACTTGATGATATGTTAGATCAGTTACATGATTTTATGATATTTTCAAAGATTCATCTTAGAAGTGAGTATCATCATATTAGAATGAAGGAGGAAAATGAGTGAAAAACAGCATTCAAGACCAGACGAAGATTGTATGAATAGTTAGTTATGCCATTTGGTTTGTTTAATGCTCTTAGTACTTTCATGCAACTTATGAATGAAGTGTTGAAGTCATTCTTGGAGAGATTTGTTGTAGTATACTTTAACGATATCTTGGTGTATAGCAAAAGTGAGAATGAGCATGTTACTCATTTGCGACAAGTTTTTGATATCTCAAGAAAGAAGAAGTTATATGCAAAAGTAGAGAAGTGTGAGTTTTTCTTGCCTAGTGTTGTGTTTCTTAGTTATGTTATTTTTACAGATGGTAGATCATTCCAAAATTGAAGCAATCAAAAGCTAGCTCCAACCTAAAACTATCTGTGAAATCAAAAGTTTTCATAGTTTAGCATCTTCCTATCACCAATTTATTCCTAATTTAAGTACCATCATGGCATATGTCATCGAGTGCATGAAAAAAGATAACTTTGGATAGACTAAAGCAGCAAATGAAGCATTTGAAGTGATTAAGAAGAAATTGTGTGAAGCTCCAATCTTAGTTTTGCTTAATTTTGTTCAAGTGTTTGAAATGGAATGTGATGCAAGTAGAGTTGAGATAGGTGCTGCTCTTACACAAACTAAGCACCTCATAGCCTATTTTAGTGAGAAGCTAAATGAGTCAATGAAACAGTACAATACATACGACAAGGAATTTTATGCAATTGTAAAGGTCTTAGATCACTAGAGTCATTACTTGAAGGCTAAATAATTAATTCTTGATTCAGATTACTAAGCCTTGAAGTTCATTAATGGGCGACATCAGTTGAATTCAAGACATGCTGAATGGGTTGAATTTCTCTAATCATTCTTTTTTGTTTCAAATTACAAGAAAGGAATAAACAACATGTTTACGGATGCTTTATCTAGAAGATATGCATTGCTTGTTATTTTAGACACTTGAGTTCTTGATTTTCAATTAATGAAGAAGTGTTATGCTACCGATAAAGATATGAGTTTGATTATGGCCGAATGCAAGAAAGGAAATTTTGAGGATTATTTTGTCTAAGATAGATTTCTCTTCAAGGGAAATAGGTTTTGTGTACCAAAAAAAAATTTTAGAAAGCTAATTATAAGGGAGATTCATGGAAGAGGACTTGCTGGTCACTTTAGGGTTAACAAGACATTGAAAATTCTTAAAAAATGTTTCTACTAGCCAAAAATGCGTAGAGAAATCCAAATAATAGTGGCAAGGTGCAACACATGTCAACGAGCTAAGAATCACTTCAAACTAAGCATTTACACTCCATTACCAATTCTAGAGCAGTATTGGGAAAATTTAAGCATGGATTTCATTATTGCATTGCCGAGAACACAAAAGGGAAAAGATGCAGTTATGGTAGTTGTAGATTGATTTTCTAAAATGGCACATTTCATCACTTGCCATAAAACAAATGATGCTTCTCATGTAACTAATTTGTTTTTCAAAAAAATTATTCGTTTGCATGGGATTCCAAGGAGTATTATGTCAGATTGGAATACTAAATTATTTAGTCATTTTTGAAGGAAAATTTGAAAAAAGTTTGGTACTAAGCTTCTCTTTAGCACTTCACACCATCCTCAAATTGATGAGCAGAATGAGGTCACAAACCGTAGTTTGAAAACTATTCTAAAAACTTTGGTGAGCAAGAACTTGAACGATTGGGACATCAAATTAGCACATGCTGAGTTTACTTATAATAGGTCTCCAAATTTTACAACTGGTCACTTTCCATTTGAGGTAATATATGGCATCAATCCTATTACTCTTATTGAATTAAGTTCTTGTCAATCGATATTCAAGTAAGTGTGGATGCAATTGAAAAAGCTAAAGCAATGAAGAAACTACATGAATCTATTCGGGTTCAAATATAAAAGTCTAATGAAACCTACAAGAAATGAGCCAACAAAAATAGGAGAGCAGCCAACTTTCAGCCTGAAGATATAGTTTGAGTTCATCTAAGGAAAGAAAGGTTTCCATCCAAAAGAAAAAGTAAACTAGCACCAAGAGCTGACGGTTCATTTGAGGTCCTTGAACGAGCTGGAGATAATGCTTACAAGATAAACGTGTCTAGTGAATTTGGAGGAGTCTCGACTACATTTAATGTGGGTAATTTTTCCCCATATTTGGAAGATGATAACCTTACAGATTTGAGAGCAAATCATCTTCAAGCCTAAGAGGATGATGTAAATTTAACACAAGATAAGTCAACCCAGGCCCAAATTCGTCCAACCCATGATCTGCTCAGTCTATACACTTCATTTGGTCTTAATTTGATTACTTGGAGTCAAAGTTATGGAGCGGCATTTATATGAATCTTTAGAATGGATACTGAACATTTATGTCACTCTTGGAAACATAAATCTGGAGTTTTGTGTAGTTATTTATTATAATTAATGCTTATAGTTCCTATATAATCTGTTGTTTTCTTTTATGTTTGAACAAATATGCAATGTCCATAAAAAGACTCCTTTATTCCATTGTGGATTTTGGTTGGTTAAATAAAATTATATTTTTTTTGAGTGTTAATCTAACTCTTTTTCCTTTATCCAAATTCTAACCAAATTTAGTGGTGAATTTTTTCTTGACTAGTGGCATTATCTTTAGGCCTTGAATACTTTATATTTATCTTTAAATTCTCTTTTGTTATAGTCATTTGAAGATTTTAAAAGTTCAAAACTCCAATCCCGTGAATAGTGACGAATTTGAAAAATAAAACTCACTCTTAACTTCCGTAAAATGCATCATGTAAGCTGGCAACTCCTTTACTCTATGTAAAGCTCAAGCATTAGGTACTTTGTGTTGAAACTTGCTGCTTGCTTTTGATAATCCAATTCCTGAAGTATCAAATGAGATTCTTTACTTTACCCTTAACAAGTTATATGTGAGAGTTTATATTCATAGTATTTATTATTCAATTTTATAACATCAAGTAATATGTCATTTGTTATAATTTTATAGTCTAAATTTTTATTTTAAGATTTAGTAAAAAGAGAATACATATTTAAAGTGATAATATTTTATATTTTCTTTTTAAGTAGCATCTCAAAATTTAAAAATTTGTTTAAAGTTGTGTAAGCATGAACTCAATCCTTTCCAATACTAAAACAATACATCCACGTAGAAAACGATCCATGTAGAAACTAACATCAACTTCAAATGTTTTTGAACCATCGTATATGGACTTTTGTTTTGGTTTCACGTTGTTCAAATAATAATATCTCTTTTAGAGAGACTTTAATGGCAAGAAATGATTAGATATGGTAAATAATATGTGTCAATATTATTACACTGATACAATACTGTGTTAGTTACTTCAATACTATGTGATATGTTAACAATAATATTGTTAGTTATTTTTTTCAAAATTAGAAAAAAAACGTGATACGAAGTGAATTTAATAATAAATCACACACAGACATACCAAACTGACTATTTAGGAATTAGGCACAACACAAACTCAACACACAAAGTACGAATGAAGTAGTTAAATTTTAATAACTAGATCCACACAACCCATTTGACACATCTAAGAATGATAGAATACTCTTGCACACATCAAATAATAATAACTTTATTAATCAATCAAGGTAACTACCAATTTCTACATTTCTTCTTAAGTTTCATTTCATGTTAAAGTATGATAACTTTTTAGTTATACTTGATGTGAGATAGGAGCATTAGATGTTAAATATTGAGAGAAAAATGAGTGGATCCTAGTAGAGATCGATATTACTTGTCACCTTTTTTTTTTTAATTTTTCTCACAATACATTAGTTAGCATCAACAAATAAATAAGATAAGTGCTTCATTTGGGATTGTGTTACTTGTGATGTGCTTTAAAAATAAATAAATAAATAAGTATTTAGTAATACTAATTTTTAATAAGATCTATTCTTATTTTTTAAAAAAAAAAAATATTTAACATCAAATATTTTTACCTTACAACATTTGTAGTTTAAAAATTATCGTACTTCAATCTCAATTCTAGGATACTATCAATGAATTTCAAAAATAGTACAATTAGGGAGCGTTTTCACACCATGTAATTGAACGGACTGCATAAAATACTTGGCGACCTATGTTTGCTGCTGATTTTACCATGTATTGCGCTGAATAAAAAGTTCAATTAAGCTGGTGCTTAACTCCAAAAAAGTATACAAAGGGAGGAAGCGGCTTCGACCTCTATTGGTCAGTGCAAATAGTATATAATAATAATAATAAAATATATTTTATATATATACACACTAAAATATAAGATAATTAAATATAATATAATATTATTTTTAATGAACTAAATAAATATAATAATACAAAATAATAAATAATATTTTATTATACATACAATCTAATTCAACACCAAACATTATGACAATATATTAAATTTTACTCATTCTAAGCTATTATAATTTATTACCGTCTGCCCAATTTGAAATAATTTAATCTAATCTAGTGCTATCAAATATCCTGTTAGTGTATTATGTACAGTCATGTCTCATGTGCAGCTATAAGGGTAGCCGGGCTTTTGGTTTTAATAATTGCGACCAATGGATAGGAACGGAGGGTATTGTGTAGAGCACATATACATATATACATATATTATTATTACGTTTATTTATTTTAATTTTTATATTAATATTTTAAAATTTTCAAAGTCAGAGAGAGCGAATCCTGGAACAAGAAAATACGGTGTTCAATTGACTCAACAATTAGTCAGAATCAAGAATCCAAAAATAGATTTGAAACAGGATAAAAAAATGGGATTCAAACCACTCGGAAAAGAAGAAGCTTAAAATTGTATGCTTTACCGTAAAGTTAAAAAAAAAAAAAACTGATAATAATAACTTAATGCAGAGGCAATATAAACGAGAGGGAGAGCGATGCATGAGTCAACTTGATTTGTTAGGATATTAATAATATCCTGAAGTTAACTAATACCAGTTTTCAGTTCAGCTTCTTGCCTCCTACCTTTTGTGCAGGCTATTTAATAAGGTATTTGGTACTTTCCCATTACGCGTGGAGATGAATACTTCCCAATTATTTTTATATTTGTTAAAAATATATATATATAAATTTCAAAATGTTTTGAATTGATCTACAACTTTGATATTGTAGAACTTGCCAAAACATCGTAAAATTAGAAAAATTTCAGTTTTATCCCTAATATTTCGTGCAATACGCATTAGTTTTAAAAAAACAAAATAAAATAAATTTTGATGATATCATGTAAATCAAAAATTTCAAATAGAGTGATACCACCTACAAATATCAAAGTGTTAAACATTCAATTTAAATCTATTGGCCATTGATGAAGTTACTTAGTTATGCTTACTTCATTATATTATGTGATAAAATATGATTCTAAGAACTTGAGTGAGACAAACTACAAAATTTAGAAAATTTCATAAAATAAATAGTGCCAAATAAAGTGCTTCAAGTGTAATCGTAGTAAACTATTAGGGGACACATTATCCATTTGAAACAAACAAGAAGAAAGTGACCCTAATAAATATAGAGTAATGATACACAAACATACTTTGCACGTTCTGAAAACCCAATTGTAATTAATAAATTTAAAATAATTTTAAAGATGTAAATCATATTTTACTGTTTTAAAATTTATTGTTTTAGATGATTAAGATACACTGGAAATAAATATCATTTCGTATCCAAACATTTTTCCCTCTGTGAAGGTACTAAATTAAAATAGTCCAAAATCTCCACTTCTAAAGGATCTTCCGTGGGAAACTCAAAAACGTTGGATTTCATTGGATCCCAAAATATCCTCCGTAATACTTTGAGAAGAAGAAGAAGAAGAAGACAACAACTTTTGCCTTGTGTCCTTTTCTTGTTTTCTTCACTGCACGGCTGCCTTCTTCTTGTACGCAATCTCTCCACCCCACATAGCCCATCCCCCCTTCTATTCAATTCGTTTTAACTTCTTTCTTATATTAAACTCTGCTTTGAAAGCATAAAAATAATAACAATAGTAATAATGCAAACCCACCAAACAAATTGCAGAATCAGACGCCGTGTGAAACCAAAAATTCGACAACCTGTTTCTATAATTTTATAATTATTGAATCTATTGTCATAGCTGTTTCTTTTAAAGAAAAAGAAAAAGAACAAACGAAAAGATAATCCCATATACATATATATATATATATATATATGGCTATGTTTAGACTATTTTAGACAAATACGGTACACTTTTACCTTGAATTAGCTGCAGAAGTTTCCGCCTTTCTGTTACATCTGTT
Organism: Swietenia macrophylla; assembly: GCA_032401905.1. Classification (NCBI taxonomy): domain Eukaryota; kingdom Viridiplantae; phylum Streptophyta; class Magnoliopsida; order Sapindales; family Meliaceae; genus Swietenia; species Swietenia macrophylla. The sequence goes on from CP135566.1 coordinate 6,867,551, forward strand.
AAAACGCAGGCAGAAACAAAGAAAGCTTTTCAATCAGACTCATATCATGTTTATATAATATCATCGGCTGCATGTTTCTTTTCATTCTAACTCTGTCAAGTCAAGCGGGTGTGTGCTGTGTTTTTGCTAATTTAATATGGAGAAGTTTTATGTTTTCGCTGCGTCTCTGCTACTGTTCTTTTCCCTTCTTTTTCATGGAGGAACAGCAGCTGCTGCTTTTAAAACAAACCAGGATGGATCAGAAGAGTGGGGATATGTTGAAGTCAGATCAAGTAAGCCGTTGTTTACTTTTAATTATGTGATTTCAGTCATTCTCTTTGTTTCTTTAATTCCCGGAATCTCCATTGACAATGTTTTGACAGTGGATTTGATGTTGGTTTTGGTTTGTGTTATAAAGAAGCACACATGTTTTGGTGGCTGTACAGAAGTCCATACAGAGTTGAAGATCCCTCCAAGCCATGGCCAGTCATTGTTTGGTTGCAAGGTGGACCTGTGAGTAACATTATTATTAACAATTCTAATATCAGTATGTACTAATGTGAAAAACCCTGCAAAATTTTTTTTAAAATATAGTTTGATATTAGCTGAATGTAAAAGGAAACCCAAGATTGTTAAAGCATAAAGTTGCGAATTTCTTTTGGTGTACTTTACAAGAGAACTCGGGAGATTTCTATTTTGCAGCCAATATGTAAATTTGTATATCATTTATTTAATTTTCATGTAACTACAGGGTGCTTCTGGAGTTGGGATTGGGAATTTTCAAGAGGTTGGGCCATTAGACACTAATTTAAAGCCAAGAAATTCGACATGGTTGCGGAAAGCTGATCTCTTATTTGTAGTGAGTTGGCCATGGTTAAAACTCTGCTTAATGGTGAAGTGAAAAAGTGAATCTTGAATTTTGTTGAAAATGTTGGTTTTACTAATGTATTATTCATTCTTTGTGGGAATATATAGGATAATCCGGTTGGAACAGGATATAGTTTTGTCGAGGATACAAACTTGTTTGTGAAAACTGATGTAGAAGCAGCAACTGATTTAACTGCATTGTTGGTAGAGATTTTTAACAGAGATGAAAAACTGCAAAAGAGTCCTCTGTATATTGTGGCAGAATCTTATGGAGGGAAATTTGCTGTAACTCTTGGATTATCAGCGCTAAAAGCCATAGAAGCTGGAAAGTTAAATATAAAACTTGGAGGTAATTTATTGTAAACTATCAAAATTTAAAGAAACAAATGATACACAGGATTCTCCAGCTTTTAATTTGTTGGAGAAGTACACAACTCTGTTCTGTTCTGTTCTTTGGTGTCAATGAAATACTGTTTTGCAATTATAAGCTGACAAATGCTACTTTCCTTTTGAATATAGGAGTTGTCTTGGGAGATAGTTGGATCTCTCCGGAGGATTTTGTGGTAATTAGCTTGTTATGTTACTGCTCTAAATTTAACCGATTGGCAGTATGGACTGCCTGCCGTTACATGATTAATTATTTTTGAAATGAAATATGCAGTTTTCATGGGGTCCTTTACTTAAAGATGTGTCAAGGCTAGATAACAATGGTTTGATGAAATCAAATAGGTCTGCAGTTCTTCCTCATTTTTTTTAACAATTTAATTTCATTATGCATTTTATGTTATCTGGAAATTTTATCATTTTGGGAAACAGTTTAGCTCAAAAGATTAAGCAGCTGATTGCTGCTGGTAGTTATGGTGATGCCACAAATACATGGAGTCAACTTGAGCGAGAAATCAGTGACAGCAGCAATTATGTGGTATTGCTGCATTGTTCACACAATTTGTTCTTTTTATGGTTATTTTTAAGATTAAATAGAACAAACCTGACTTAATGTTATCTGTCTCAATGAACTATGCAGGATTTTTACAATTTTCTACGGGATTCAGGAGTGGATCCAGTATCTTTAACCATTGCAGAGTTATCAGCAGGAATGTCACTAAGAAAATACTCAAGATATCTTAGTACCTATAAATCTTCAACTCCTGGAGGAGATGGTGATCTTGATACCTTGATGAATGGTACTATAAGAAAGAAGCTTAAGATTATCCCAGAAAACGTGACGTATGTCCTCTTCTAACTCTTAAGCGAATGACCTTAACTTAGTCTGCGACTAAAGTGTATATAGGTTGTCCTTTTTCAGATGGGGAGGACAGTCAGATTATGTGTTCACAGTGCTTTCGGAAGATTTTATGAGACCTAGGATTAATGAGGTATATATATTACATTACCATTTGGGTATCCTCAGTTAGCAATAAAGATGTTGAAAGTTCAACTTCTACAACTTGGCTCCATAGATTTGATTAAACTGAAAGATTCCAAATTATCTTTTCATAGTTTTTTTTTCCCGACGTTACAAACATACCTTTATTTGCTTGCTTGCTTGCTTTCCATTACAAACAACTACTTATTTATTTCACATTTCATGGTGTGGTTTTGTTTTCATAACTTAATTACAAGAGTAAGATATTGAATTTCTTTGGTATGAACATTCAATTAAATTTTGTTTTCCTGGAAAAAACAGGTAACTTAATTACAAGAGTAAGATATTGAATTTCTTTGGTATGAACATTCAATTAAATTTTGTTTTCCTGGAAAAAACAGGTGGATGAGCTTCTCGCAAAAGGGGTGAACGTGACTGTATATAATGGGCAAGTAAGAATCCTGTAGAGTCATTCATCTTCAATGAATTCTTTCTTCGGATAGGCCATATAATCATAAACATAGGGTTTGAGTCCATCTGGACCAACCACTTTATTTATTTGTTGTCTTTTCTTAAACAAAGCAAATCATCATGCTTCTTAATAGACCTACATACATGCATACATACATATAATCACCAGTTAAGTTGGAATATATTCACACCTAATACTCAAACTATAGGATAGAGAATACTATATTGTATTATTTCTCAATTATGGATGGTTTGGTTTGTAGCTGGATGTTATTTGTGCTACAAAGGGAACTGAAGCCTGGGTTGAGAAGCTCAAGTAAGAGACTGAGACTCTCAGCTTAATATATAGAAGATTACCATGCATATATTCTATAAAATTGGATTGGTTTGTAATTTTGATTTGATTTCAGATGGGAAGGGCTTCAGAAATTCCTGAGCAGCTCGAGAACTCCATTATTCTGTGGGAATAACGATGTTACAAAAGGATTCACCAAGTCGTACAAAAATCTACATTTTTATTGGATTCTTGGAGCCGGCCACTTTGTAAGTAAATCAATATTCAATTAAATTAATCAAATTAAAATATGATGATGATATCGATAATCATAAGTCGACAATTCCTGATCCCCAACAAGGCAACGAACGTCGTCATTCATCTTCATCATCGAAGATAAAGATCATGACAGCACCATCATTAGTCAACTGTGACAGGTAGACAAGGAGTCGAGGCATTAATAATTAAAATGTACTAGTCGAGACTGACTGGCTGGCTGACTGAATTACTCTGCTGATTCGGACTCTCACATGAAATTCCTGATTATTACTATTATTAATGTTGTTGTTATTTTGCGAAAATAAAATGCAATATGAATATGAATGTTCTGTCTTATTTTATCTTGTCTTTGCAGGTGCCAGTAGACCAGCCCTGCGTTGCATTAAACATGGTGGGTGCAATCACAGACTCACCAGCTTCTGCTTCTACTACAAAAGGGAAGATGTTATAAGTTGGCTATTTATTTTAACTTGTGGTCCATACATAAAAAGAATAAAATGTGTCATTTAATTTTACAAATTAAGAAGGCCTTCAAGGATTGATCGACAAAGTTAGAAGATCTGACGCAATTCGTTGGTTCCAAGTCTTGATCCAAATGTCATTCAACTTCATAGATTGTGAACTAAACTTTGATGGGTTATGAACTTCAGAAGTCAACGGCTATACTGGATAACGGGCGTGTCCAAGTAGACAAGCAAAATGCCATACAAGAACACAAAATACCCATGAAAAACACAAAAAATATTGCTGCACTTCAAAGAGGAACCTCCAATATTTTAAACAAGCTCTCCACCTCTCATACGCTGCCTATAAATAAAAGTATCCTAAAACCCTATTTAGCTTTTGCTTATTTACATTGAAGAATAACTTTGTACAAATAGAATAAAACGGCTCCTTCGATCGGGCAACGGGCCTATTAGCACTTCCAAAAGTCTACAAGTTCCATAAGAGGAATTCGTAAAAGGTAAAACAAGACCTGTATGGTTCAAAATTAATGGCACATTTCATTGAACTGAACTTCAACATAATAACTTGATTAAGAAATCAAAAATTTTAAACAGACAATATAAAAAACTTGAAATAAAAAATATAAAATAAAAAAATAATTTAAAACTTTATCATACAACATAAAAAAAAATAAAAAATAAATACAAATCATTAAACTTGAAATGAGTAACATAAAAATTAAAAATATTACACGTATTTTGCATTCAATATATTATAGCCAAACCCCAAATATAACATCATAATATGCATCGCATAGTATTAGAAGGCTGAATACTTTATATCTATTCATTTATAATGTAAGAACAAATGAACAAACAGCAGAAACTATATCCTGTTTGAAAATAAACTCCATATTTCAGATAAATGTGATCCAAAATTACATCTGATATTTTCCTCCCGGGGAACATCATCAACCGAAAACTGAGGCCTCTGGAAATATACAACCTTAATATGTACCCTACATCATTAAGTAATTTCATTGAACATCATGCAGTAGAACGAACAGAGAAAAAAATAAATAAATAAAAGTGTGGAGACTGAAACTTTATATGGTTTCCCAAATCATGCACCAGCGGACTCAATTTTTTCTAGTACTTCCAACCTGGTTTTTCTCTTCCAACCTTTCATAGAAGCAACAAGGTTGACCAGCCCTACAATTTGACTTCTACTATACTCCTGCAAGAAAAAGGTATTCTCATTTCATGGCGCAATAGAATCGAACCATTGAGAAGTGTAATACAGTTTTGACATTGAACAAAATTTCTTACAGGGTGAGCAGATGCCCAGTGAACATATTCAGTTTCTGGGAGGTAGTAAGCCTGTAAAAAGTAGAAAGAGAAAAGAAAAGATACAAGTTAATTATGATTGAGACATTATCCATGGACATTTCTAACCAGCAAAGAAGAGTCATGCCAAACAGGTCAAGCTGCAACCCTCCAGTCTACTAATCATGCTTTTATTTTAACTCCATTATCTACACAATTTATCAATTTATAAGATTTACTACATTCACTCTGCCCATGCTCACCTTGATGAATGTTTCAACTATTTGTAACTTTGCTTTGACATTTGTGGAGACAAAATGTTGTAGGCCATTGATTAAAACCTGATAAGAACAAAGGCAGCAGTCAAACTTCTCTTTATTTATGCAAAAAATTGGAAACATTTAAATGCAAAATCCCATCACAGTTTAACAAGCACCTGAAGATCTAAGGACATTAGAGCTCGTCCTTCATCAGTACATCTCTTCACTCGTGATAGACCTTCTATAAGAGTTTCAGCAACAATTTCGACTCCAAATTCAAGTAGGAGATCTTGTACCTTGATGGATGGGAAGACAGTTTCCATTAATTAGCCATTTCAAATCATTGACAAATTTAGGTTTTTCCTGCATCCACAGCTATGACTTCATCTATATACAGCAACGTCACCAAAGTGAAGCCAAAGAAGAGAGTAGATGGCTATCCATACGAACAACAAACTTCATATTTTTGTCATCATGTACCACCAATAATGAGGACAAATAAGCAGAATGCATGCTGATAATCAAAATAACCTTTCAAGAGTCAAGCAATCAATTTCACCAGCCCCACACAGGGGTCCACAAGATAAACCATTCATCAAAACATAAATGCAAAATCAACATATATCCAAAACCAGGATTCACATAAAACAAATTTCCAGAATCTAGTATCAACAATTACCTCCTTGCGAATTCCCCCATGAGCAAGCCTTGTTTTGTAGTGCTTAAATTCTCCCAACAATAGATCAACATATCTACCATAACATGAGTGATGTCAGAGAGTAGAAGTTGAATTTGCCTATCCAAGGATGGGAATAAAAGCAAATATATAAAAGATACAAATTTTTTAAAAAATAAAATTATGAGGAAAATGGAAGATTCCAAAAATTTTGTAATTCATGATTAGGTAGATCAATCAACTCCTTTGCAATAATTGAAAAATGGTGTACAAGAATGTAGAAACAGTAACAAAGATAAGAATGCTTCAAATTTTCCACCAGCATAAAGAATGGTATTATTGTTTATTTAACTATTAATTTATTAATTTATTTGTAATGTCATATATTTTTTTCTAGGAACACAGAAATGGTTGCAAAGCAACAGACATATAATCCACAATTTAAAAACTGAAAGCTAACTGACAAGGCAGGAACTAGGATACAACATCGGCCATTAATTGATATCTTCTGCAAAGATGTTAGTCATAAAGAAAAATAGCAAATGGCAGCAGCAACATCTTAGGGTGCCATGATTTATGTGGCAACCACCATAGGGTCAAGACTGACAAGGATAAAATTGAGGTCAAAAGATGTATGAATTAATTATTTAGCAGAAACACCAGTCCTGATTGCAAAAGGATTCAGGCCTGTATACCCAGAATTATTAGGTTCATAGAATGAGATGGTAAATATGGTGAGCAATTATATTCAGGTACACTCAATATACAGAAACATTATTACTGGCAAAACTTTCACGTAGCAGCACACAGATGCAAACAATCATAACTCCCGAACATGAAGACTGAAAATCACCCATAACCAGACCCTAATGCTCATCCAAGAATCTCAATAACATTCATACACAAAAATAAAAAATACAGGCACGAAATGCTATTGCAAATAAAAGCATATTTGGTATGCATATTAATCATGTCACCAAGAAAATCATTCCATGGATTATTACGAAATTGCTAGAGGATAATCCAAGCTATAAAAATAAAAATAAAAAGAAGATAACTATTTAGTTAAAAAGTTAAAATCTCTAAAAAATAACAAAACTTGCAGATAGAATATAATCCAAGGAAACAAACCCATTATGCTCTAGTCCAAGCTCCTTTAGTTCCCATTTAGCATTAGAAACTCGATCAACATAACTGCCAATCATCCATTAAAGATGAAGAAACTAACCATGAGAAGACTGCTAGTTAAAAATAACAGAACACGCAAGTACAAAGAAGATAAAAAAGCAATGCAGCAAATCTTACTGGAAGTTTTTTACCTCATCTCAGAAACCAAGACTGGACAGAAGACCAAAGAGAGAATAAGAGAGAGGGCTGGGGGGAGTGGAACGGGGTCAGGTATAGAATTCTGATACAAACCACCCAATGGCTATGCTTATGGTTGCCAAAATATCTGATAATTGGGGCAACCTAGTATCTCTATCCGTTATGCTATTCTCCTAGTTCAACAAATTGGGAAAGGTTTTTCAAGCATTGGAAACTGTTGCAACCACTACTATTATTATGGCTTAGTTGAGAAAAACCATTACTTTTATATGCTCTTAATAAGTATTTCAAAATACATTGAGCTAGAGTTAAGTTAATCTTGAAACAGAATAAGAGATCTTTTCTTTTTTTTTTTTTTTCCCCCTTACGAACACCATTGAAGATTTAGATAAAATGACATTGCAACTATAAATTGAAAGAAAGATCATCTAATTATTAGTTCCTTGCTCCTCAGGAATACCTTTCACAGCACAGCTAATTAGCAACAACAGGTTATAACTTGTCAACGGATAATGCTGGTGAAACTGCAGGGAAAATAAAGGGATAGTAACTCCAGATACACAACTAAGGATGGATTTGTGTGAGATAAATGAACAAAATGCAAATGAGTATGATTTCTTTTGTCAACAGCGTAGCAGTTATTTAGTGTTTTAACTACATAGGAAAATAATCTTTAGAGTGGATACAAGGTACATAGATGAGACAATGAATTATTAGATTAAATTAAATGAAAAAGGAGCATGACACATGCAGTTTTACAGTTCAAACAGACCTGCTCTCTCTCACATGTGCTATGCCATATGTACATTAATTTTGCCTGTCACCTATAATCTCAACTGATATATTCAAATCCATCTAAAAATTGTGCGATGAATTTTATTCAAATCTCAACTGATCCTGGCCCATTCAAAATACAATTTAAATAAGTTAGCGGAACTCCTAATGGAAATAAATGAAAATAAAAGAATATGATTACCCATTAATATGGAGCAGCAGACTTGCAGTTGTCTTATGTATGTGCTCTACAAGATCTGGCACAGAGTCCACCTGACAAAAACCATAAACTTTAGATCAGATTGATGAGGGGAAACAAATTCTCTGAACACACCTTTAAAAAAAAAAGGTCAAAGCATTTAAAGTTTGCATAGCATTATCAAGAGACACTTAATGAACCGACCAAGATAACAAGATTTTAATAAAATGGGCAGGTAACACAATGACTTGAAAGATAAGGATGAGAAGACGGAGTTCCATATCTCAGGGTAGTTAAAATCTTTTCTGTCAGGCCATAAAATATTTTGCTTGTTGCATCAATCTAAAAATATGCAACAAGGGAAATAATAGATGTTCAACATCACACACAAATGCAAACATAAACATGAATGCACAACAGGCTGGCTGTTGTATCTTCAATACTTAATTTGGGAATTTCAATTTAGAGGCAGTATATAACATTAAAAAAATGTGTAATACTCAAAGTAAAGATGAGCAAACTAAACAGTATTATTTCATTTTTGTTAAAAATAAATCAAGTTATTAATGTTGAGTTATTGCTCAATTTAATATCAAGATTCTATACTTCCATGACAGGCAATAATCAGTGACTAATACAAAATTAGGCCCACATTCAGTTTTCTAAATTCCATACATCCATGAACGGTAACAAACATTCCAAGACATATTAAAGGGAAACATACCAGATGGACATAGAAATCTTCAACTGCATTTGTTTGCAGAAGCATTGATTGGAGATGAGTTTTAGATCTATGCAAAATCCGAGCAACAAGAGATATAGCGTCGGCACCTGCACATCTTTCCTGCAACATAATGGCCCTATTATTTGTTATTGCACCATGATTCAGTTCTATATTATAACAAAATTTACTGAAAGTAACCTACAATATAAAGTAATCAAGGAACTAACAACCATCTCATAGAATATAACAAAATTATGTTGAGAAGCAATCAACAGACATTTAAATTAATGTATATCCAATAAGAACAACAATTTTCTATATTCCTGAGGACTTGACGATGCTCAAGACCTTAAATATGAGAAAAGAAGAATGAAAGAGATCTAAGTTACCTGCAGTAAGAATATCTTTTCCATTCATTTTTATGCAACAGCTGAGTCTCAAAAAATGCTGAGACCAGTTTCTAAGAACCCACTCCATAGTTGCCATCAGTTTGGCATAATCATTGGCTCATTATATCATCAATGTGGTGTCCAAGTAAACATAAACACTCAGATATAGAATCTCTAGATTAATATCCTCTTAACCAAGGGGCAAATTTTCTGGATACGGAGCCTTCTCATTGAAATGCTTGGTTGCATAGCACTGAACCAGATTGCTCAAAATGCTAATGTCCATGGCCCACCTTGTGTTGATACACATTTACCTAAGGAAAATCAACACCCACAAGTGCACTGAACGTCCATGGCCCAAAATGTTGTATTCCAATACCATCTTCTTCATAATTCACTTCCACAAGTGCAATGTCTACTTTTTACTGTGAGAACTTCTACCTTGTAAGTTGATTGCCCTCCTAAGGAGAGCACTTCAGGTAGTCTATAGGTTCACATAAGACAACGCATTTTAAAAGACTACAGCTCAGGCAGAATGTTTCATTGGTACATATTACTGAAACAACCAATATTTGCTCTGTCAAGATATATTACAGGAGAGTCCTCCTCAACATAATTGTAATTGACACCATTTGTGTATCTACAGCATTAAAGCCACGTAATCAGCATAAAATAGATTGGTAAGTTAGGATACTTATAGAAGGTCAGACAATTTTCTTTGACTCGCCAGCATGAATACATTCAAACAATAAATCATCAGGATATTGTGGAGGTCAGTAGGATTTGCTAATGAGTTCTACAGAGCAACGTAATCTGACCACCAAAATTCGTATTCAATTTTCATCTGATTATATTTGAAGTCACGATGTTCATATGTCACTTCCTCTCATTTCCAAAGCAAGATTCCATCTGTCGATATGCTTGGGAACCAGAACTCGGGCCATAAGTTAATTGTTTTTAAGGGAACTATAAGAAGTTGGGTTCCAAAATATTGCCAGGTAAGAAGTTTATGATAACTTGTGTTTCGTTTCGAACATCAATTTGAATTACTCAAGAATTGAACTTCGAGTATAACCTCAACAAAAGAAATTAATATAATAACATCACTAACTATGGGAAAACCAAAGGAATTACTACCAAAGGACTAGGATTCTAGATTAATAACATGACTACACAATATTGTCTGATGACTGTCTCAACTACAGCAGTGCATTTTATATTTTGATTCAATGAAACAAAGAAACAAACAAAACTAGCAAAGATATGAAATGTAGAAGGAATGAGAGAAGTTGGCCATGGGAGAAGAATAGAATTTTGTTCAATCAGTGAAACATTCTTCCAAGTCAACCAACGATCTTCCATCATGGAGGAAAAATTTTTTTTTTAAAAATGACCTTAAATATTAAAAATATTTTAACTTGAAGAATGGAATAACACTAACCATCTTAAAGCAGAACAATTTAAAACAATGATAGGCATCAGGGCTTCAGTATTTGCCCATTTGGAAAATCAAAACAAATATGATGGACAGGTTAGAGGAAATGCAACTGAACCATTAAGCAGAATCTGGGGATAGAATTTATAGGAGATGATGATATCAATGCCCAGAGCCACAGTATTATTGCTGGGATACCGAAAAGGGGGTAGCAACAAGCAAATGATCATGCTAATTAACTAAATACCTTGACTAAAATATGCAGAATACCTTGAGACCCAAGGATGTGCCTGTTGAGTCACTCGGAGGACAAGTAGGTATCAGATCCACGTGTGTTACAGATACAGGTGAAGAGGACAAAAATGATGTCAACTGGGATTTTATCCACTCATCACAATCTTGTGTGATCTTGTTTAAGGCCGTCTTCAGCCGATCTGAGTATCATTTGAAGACAAAACTCTCATTTAAGTGTCAACTCTAATTCAGAATGGCTCAGTCCAGGTATGCTGACTTTGGACCACATTATGTAAAGGAAAAAACAAATAGTGAAAAAATACAGAGTATGATAACATAAAACAACTAGATACAAAGAGGGTAAAAAAAAGTATAAAATAAAATAAAATAAAATAAAAAGACCTTACAATTGACAGGGCTGATAGAGCCTTTTCCGCTTGAAGTACTGTTTTGCTGACAGAATGTTTGATATACACAATAGAAAAAAAACTCAAACAACAGGCATATCCCCTGCAACATTATACTGAATCAGGGACCACTATTTAGCTTGCATAAAAAAAATGCTAAAATCAAAAAAACAAGGTAGCAGGGAAGGTAACTATATAGCAAGCACATACCTTAAAAACCTCAACATTCACTATCTCTAGTTTCTGCAGAAGCCTTGCATATTTATCCATTGACCTAATATACACCATACACAGCTAAATACGTCTGATATACCATGACTAAGCTCTACTGTCATGCAAAGAATTTATATATGTATCTACATACACACACACACACACACACACACAAAAAATTCACATTAATTAAATACCTGAGAAGACAGAGAGACGATCCTGTTTGAGATGTAGCATCATCATCATTCCAATGTGATGAGTGACTTTTCCGAGGATCGGGTTTTGAAATTCGACTTGGAAGTTGACTATCCTCATCAATAAAATCTGCAAGAAGATCTTCATTTTCATCTTCTGCAAAAGGATTGGTACCATTCATATGATTTGTGTCACTACTTTTTAGAGTGCCTTTATACCCATTGAAATAGTCATTCATATTTCCATCATATTCACCATCGATTGCTCCATTGAATTGGGGGGAATTATGACCTTCTTTGGAAGCATATATTAGTTTCAGTGAAAATGGGTTCCCAGTTTGAAGCCAATGAGAAAATCCACTCTCCTGGGTACTGGTACCAATAGAGTTTGGTGGTTTATTGGAATGAATTACTCTAGCACTAGAAGAGTTAGATGAAACAATCACAGGTGCTCCATCTCCAACAAGCCCGGCAAAACTAACTATTTGTACGGTATCTGGTGGCAATTTCATCCAGTTCTCCTTCTCCAAAACCATTTTAAGTGCCTGTAGAGAAACAGCAGATAACCTTAGCGTGTTCTAGACCACAACAAGGTAGCCTCAAGATGTAATCAAATAGTTGGCAGCATACATGGTGAAAAATCTATCCCACAAAAAGTGTGTCAACTAGTAAATTCAGTTATACATGGAAACAATAAGAAATGCAATCTCATTATTTTGAATCAAATTGATGCTTATGTTCCTAGTGCCCAATTTTTACTTCAACTTACTGATGCAGACAGTTTGAAACCTCAATTGTGTAAAAAACAAACCCACTACAATAAGCAGATCACAGGAAGAATTTATAAGAGAGTTTTAAAAATGAAAAAGACCAGATGATGCTCTTTAGATCTAATTACTTCAACAAAGATAGTAAAAGTATTCTTGAAATAGTAAATTTGAGAAAGGTCTACATATTTTATTTTTACCAGATGCAATAATGTATTTGTCAGGCAAGCCATCTATATTTTATGAGCACAAAATAAAAAAGAGAATAGTAAATCAAAGTACATAATGATACTCACAACCATGTAGATAAAAAGATGCAGCAAAGCCCAACTTACATATGTATTTTGTCGATGAAATGTTGCAAGATAATTTTCACAAACGGCCTTCAACTTTTGCCTGAACTCAACTGCCTCAAGTCCACAGAAGGCTTCCCCAGCCAAGATAAAGACATTCAAATCTTCATAATTTCTCAAGAATTGGTGAACACTTGTTGAACAAATGGCAACTGAAGAAAGCAATACTGATATACGACTAGTTGTAAGTTGCCAGAGGTTTCTGCGTCCTCTCTGAAGTGTTTCTGAAACAACTACTATAGCTTCTTTACGAAGATAATACCATGGGGATCCACTACTGGATGCAGCACTGCCATCATCCCTAATCTCATCTACTTGATCATGAGATTCTACATACATTAAACTAGATTCCACTGGGTTGGCCAAAGAGATGGGAGTTGCTGACTCCTGCATAGAAGATGAACCAGACGTCTTCTCTACAAAATCAGAGATGTAGCCATTAACTCCTAAGGAATTGCAAGAATTTCTTGTGATTGAACTAATTTGCAGAACCTCTCCCGAAATTCCTGATACATCACTTGCCTTCTGCTTCACATTTGCAGTCTGCAGGAAGATACCAACCTTTTAGTGACTATCTGTTGTGTGCATAAAGTAACTGATGAAAAATGATCACATCTAAATTCTACAGGAAGAAGTCAATGTTTCATTATGTATGCAGCGCGCATCACAATGTCCGTGTTGTGGAATTCAAAGTGGCGTGCTAAAATGGAAGTTCCATGCAACTTACTTGAATGCTGCCTTTACTCTAATCTTATTTGACAAATAACAGTTTTATCTTATGTCCTTACTATCCAGAACCAACATGCTTTGATTTACAAAATATTAAGCAGATAACCCTTGCATCCAACAATTATCAAAGGAAAATGCCAACAAGCATGCCCATATGACATCATTTGTCAAAATGAGGGGAAAAAGACAAATAAACAAAATTAATTGTAAGAAAATGGTGAAATCTGCTCTTTCTAAATAACATGGAACTCCTCTATAAGCAAATATTTTCAGCTAATTGATACAAAATAGATGATGCAAAGTGCTAATTACAACAATTTAATAATTTCTAGAGTTAAGACTGGCAGTTCATTATTTGCTTCTGATAAATATAAAAACCAATTTTAAAGACAAACCTCTTCTAATGATAAAAACAATCAATTTAGTGTTAATAGCTTATATTGGAAAAAAAGGTAACCATAAAAAAGGGAAAATAATTGATGTAATTTTTGAAATGAGAAGGAACTAATTAAAATTTAATTGGCTTCACATAAGCCAGGATAGCAAAAAGACGGGGAACCAGAGCAAAAATGGGGATTGCCGTGAAAAGTTAATCTGCCCATCACATTCAGTAGGCAAGCATCAGAGAAGTATGGAAAACAAAACATGACTAGAGTGCAAGAAAAAAGTTGTGGTTTAAAGTACTTCATTGAATCAGCAGCAGGGAATTGTATTGCAAGTGTAAACTGCCAATGGAGGTAATTTGTACCAAAACAGTAAAGATCAGATGTAAGAAACAACCAAAAAGAACAACAAATAAACTGAACAAAAGATCAATAGAGAATAAAGTTACCTCATTTTCCAACTGAAAGCTCATAATTTCATGATATGAACACATCAACTTAAATAAAACAGCTAATGTCTTCAACAAACAATGTCTGAACTTAGATTCAGGTATCCGCAGACACAGATCACTGTACGTAAGTCTGAAATCAAATTAAAATAAATCAGGAAGCATACCAAAATTTGTTTCACTACGTAAGCAACTAAATGGCTGTTAAAACATACCTGTTATTTTGCATATTCACATCATGATCCTGTACAAGTTAATGTGTCATCTTACTAAGATATCCTCCAGTATAACAATGACAAAAGCCAATGGATCTAAAGAAAAGAATATAAAAGTACCAAGAACAAGATAATGACTACAAACAGCCTCAAAATATGTTTCACGCAAGCATATATCTAGTTTCACAAATACTCGTAGTGAAAAATAGACAAACATGCATTTGCATACTTGAGCACATGAAATCCACTTCAGTTAATTGATATGTACATCCATAACAATTAAACCAGGCGTTAAGAGCCACCCCGACCCCCCATATGCTCACACATAACTTGTACAGGAAGGAGTATAAGCATCAGTTCTGGATAGAGGTAGCAAAATATACTCTTTTTTCAGGTTCGACTTGGTACAGTTCTTGGTAGAAAGAAAATTGATTACTTTGATCAGGGCATCAAGATATAATGATACATAATTAAATTTATGTCAGTAATGGTAGGATCATTTGGCTCAAGAAGACAATATATGAATATATACACTGCAATAATTTTTATTGTTCATAGCATCTGCCATATATATCCATACCTCTAGCACCATACTCTTCAACACAGAGTGGGTCTCTGAAATAACTTCTTGCATAAAGAAGCTTTGTATCTTTTCAGCAAGACCTGAGACATCCCCAATTAATGCATAAGCATCAACCACCTGAAAAGCATTAAAGAAGTCCATCACCTAATCTAAAAATTGAAGAAGACAAACGAACAACATTTGTAAATGCATTTATTTCAAACACACACACACACACACACACAAATATATATGTACATATATATATGATACCCAACTTGGACTTAGATGCTTACTACTTAGTTCATGAAATTTACATAGGTATGGCTGCAATAAATGGGGTAGCCGTTACAACACTGAAAATATTTTGAGTTTGGCAAAGACAAATAGTTGAAGTGATACACAAAGATATAAAACTACTACCAAACAGGATTTTGCATATGCACTAAAAATCAAGAAAAAAATTAATATTTTAGGAAATTAATACTTTCCTAAAATATAATGATTTGAGTTTGGAATTCTCATTGTATAAAGTACGGTTTTCAAGACGGATAGTGATTTGGGACAAAGAGAGTTCACCAATTAGATAAAAGAATCAACTTATGGGGGAGATTATAGAATGAAAACTTGCTCAAAAGTAGAAATTGGCAACTTCATGCAGGCACAATTTAGAAAAAATAAAATAATGGACTATCATATTGGTGACTGTTATACAGACATTAATATATGCCTCTTCTTTGAACTCCTGGCACACTCCTAAAAGCAGTGAATCCAGCTTCTGAAGAGTTCTTCCCAGCCAAACCTGCATTCATTTAAAATAAAAAAGAAACAAAGAGAAGATAGAAATCACAAAATGGGAATTGATATTAGCAACTGTAGGCAATAACAGGAAAAGCCCATCATCTCAAGATAAATATAATGCAGCATCACAAAACTATGTTACTTCAGAAGTGAATTTGATACGTTGATTTGACAACCTTTTATGAAGAATAAAATATAACACAATTCAACTTAAACAATGAAAACTTCTTGATAAAGACTAAAATATTCACCTCAACACCACGACTCATTTCTTGTATTGCTGAGAGCTCTTGGTAACTATCTAATAGCTGCAAATACTCAGATAGGACTTGAAATGCCTGTACATAATAATCAATTAGCCTATATTTTTCGGAAAGTTGCTCATAAATGTTAAGATTATATCTAATGAGGGAAAAATAAAAAAGAAGAAAAAAAAAAGTTAGAATGAGAGTTGAAGGTTTACATAAACCCACCTTGCAGTAATTCCCTTCCTCAACAAGGGAGTCAAGTGCCAATTGCATGTCACGTGCATGACGAAGCTCGATTAATATTGGAAGCATGTCCTGCAACCAGGAAAACAGGCAATAGATGAACTCATAAGCAGGGCCCTTAGTCAATAATGTTACTGGTATAATAATTAGGATCAAATCCATGCTAGAGTCATAAAAGAGACATTAGTATTAAAACATCTTAAATAAATTATGACTAAATACAGTGTAAAAATCAAAGTGATGACATGGCAATCATTACAAGTCTAAGAAATACGAAAATGTGATCATTATCACTATGCGGGATCTGTTACTTAGATGGAAACTGAGATTGCTAAGAACATAGCATACATGATTAAACTAAGATACAAGAAGTCAAGAAGTGTGTCATTAGTGTTGAGATCAAGTGACTACCTATATATCTAAATGATGGTTCTAAAGGCACAAGTTATGAAATAAAAGATTAATTATATTATGTTGTATAAATCATGTGTTGAGCAATAAACATAAAATTAAAAAAAAAAAAAAGGGAAGAAAATCATATATAAATAGGAAGGTAGAAGTGGTACCAGTAGACAACAAAAGGAGCAAGAAGAAAATAAACATAAAACTGTATCAGTACGGTGGACTAACTTCAATAGAAGCAACCACAAGAACAAGGACATAATAAGTCGTAAATAGAAATAGTAGAAAAACACATCACTGGACAGTTATTTTTTACTATACAAAGTGAGAGTGGAACAGCACGAGAATTCATAAACCCAATTCCAATTCAATGAGACTGAGGCTTTTTGTCAGGTTCAGTTAGTGATGTGAAGAATAACAAACTCAAGGTATAAATATGATCACAGTATTTTTAAGTACACAATATAGAAAAACAATGACCTTTCTCAGACCCATGTGACTATAATTTGCGTTAGAATCCTACAATCATTTTAAAATAAAATAAAAACCATGAAAAGTATAGACACAGAGGAAAATTGTGCATTGCTAAGGTGTCAACAGAAGGAGATATACCAGAAGAGCTTGCTTCTTCTTGGAATTAGTATTTACTATGAGATCCCTCGATAACTCATTGATTGATGAGGTTATATGCCGTCTTCCATTCTGCAAATGCAAAAATAACTGTAACTGAAACAAAATTGAGATAGGAAATTGACAGTGGCAGTAGTTGGAAGAAAAGCAGCAAGAATAACCGAACAAAAGTACTTCTTTGGTAAGAATTTTCTACATGGAAAGAAGCTATGACAGCACAAATGAATTAGCATTTCCATGTACTATTGTAAGAAAGAAAATGAACAAGCTCATGTTTAGTTCCCGTGAGGTTCTCTGATAAAGCAAAACACCAAGAGATTGCTTACCATACAGATGACATTCGCAACCTTCAAGTCCTTTTCCAATTCCCTGACTAAATTCATCCCCTTCACTGGCCAAGAGCAAGTATTAATACCCATTCACAACTAAGATAATTGCACTTCAACTCTTACTAATGGCAACAAAAAATACACTCATACAAAAATGTAAATCCATTTCAACTAGCTGACTACCCCCCACCTGCAGGGGAGTTAAACATTAAAAGAATAAGAGGTATAACAATCGCATCTTTTACATATTTGTTTAATAGGGACTAGCTATGGTACCTGAGGGTACCATTGCGTCCCAAAAAAATCAGTTACAGAACTTGAAATGACATTTATAAAACTTAAAACAAAGGAAAAAAAATGATGAAACATATAAAACAAAAGACAAAGAGTACTTAAAACACGCAACAAAAAACTTGAAACATAGCAAGAAAAACTTGAAACATGAATGAATAGTGCTTGAAACATAAATGAAAAATTAAAACCGCTCTCAACAAACTTGAAAAAATGGATGTAACAGTACCCTCAAGTACCATAGACAAACCCTATTTAACATAATTACTTTGGCAAACTAAAACTGTATCATATAAAATAACAGTTTTAACCATATCATACAAACAATACAAAACTAATTGCTATAAACATATAGATATCTAATAATTTACATGTGAATACAAAAATGAAAACATTACCAAGGAAACAATTCCCAGAGAAGCAAGGGAAATCTGTCAATACAACTTACCCATTACTTCATGATGCTCCATAACTTGGCGAGACAGGCGCTCAGATACTTTATCCAGCTGCGCTAATCTAAGTGCAGCCTATAAACAAGAAAATTGCTAGAGTGATAATGAATTGATTACTTTAAGAAACAATTCTGCTGTTCAATGGCAAGATGCAAGAACCTTCTATATACAGTAGGTTACAAATCACAAAAATAAAATGAAATAGTACAAAGAAAGTAAAAGAAACTTTGTACCATAGAAAAATTGTGCATGTAACTAAGATAAGCATAGAAACAAACCAACAGAAGTCTCAACACTTATAACAGTTGTAATCACCACTGAGGTATCATACTACAGAAATGAGTTGCAGGAACAAAAAGAAAAATAAGGCAAAAGAGTGATTATGCATGCATGAAGTTGAACAAGTGTTTGATAGGATGATGCCACTAGCATATCATATGCCATTGGTTGTATCTTTTCCATGATTAAATATTCCACTTTAGGTGACCCATAATGTCTTGGCAATACATTTGACCATGTTACACACAGCAGAGTCGATTTAATCCTAACAACAAGAGCTGCATGGAGTGAATTTGTCCATACAACCTCTATGATTCAACTAAGCCTAAATCTTAAACCAGTCAGAGTCAGCCACAAGAATCCTTTTCCAATGTTCTATCTCATGTAGGGACTTTGACTTGTTCTGCCACTTTATAAGATATATAACCACATAGGATCCATGGATGATGTGAAAAGATGTTCACCTTTCTAGGTTAATTAGATTTTTTTATCAGTTGAGAAATTTGGGCCAAAAGGGTACATGGAATTATAGATCCAGATTGCTGGAAATACCAATAAGCATTTAAAGAAAAAATAGAACTATTTTTTATGGTTTAGGTACAATAGATTGGTATAATTGGTTAAGTGTAAGACCATCTTGAAGGCAATAAAGTCACTTGTAAAATGATCAAAATTCCCACACAACTGGCATTAGAATGAAAAATAAAAGGGAGAATAAGACAAGAAATTTCCTCTATCAAATGCAAACAGTAACCCCCAGTGCTTCACATGCAACAAGAGACATCCATATAGATTTATCACATATCTAAGCACCAAATTGGAGAACAAAGAATGCCAGAAGCTTTATAGCTCCTTAAGCCAGTGACAAACCAAAACCAACTGAAGGATGGCTTTCCAAAACTTACCTTATTATTAGAGAAATGGGAGGTTATTTTTATTATACTCAACTGATTAAAAATAAAATAAAAAAATAAAATGTGGAAACTAGATTCGAAACCAGACTCTTCAACAACTGCAAAGATACTTTATCATAATTTGATTCAAAAATAAAAGATCAATAAAAAGAAAGTAAAAACTAGATTTAGGACATAACTCTCCAACAACTGCAAAGATGCTTGCTTGCAGGCATCACAAGCTCTTTATTATTAAGGCAGGGCAGAAGGCACACAAGCCATTCTTTGCTCGTAAATAGAAGTCAGTAAAATTTACAGATATATTGAAGCAATACCTGTTTCTCAAAATATGCCAGCTCGTTCTCTTCAGTGGGAATATGCTCTAAAACATGACTTATAGGATCAAAATCCTAGCATAGAGAGATTTAGTAAAGCAAAGTAATCAAAACTTATTATACATATAATAGAGAGATTAAAAACCATATACAATTTTATAGAATGACAGAGAAGATAAATTGTTGAAATTCATAATCATGCTTATCTTTGGTTATAAATATACCAATGAAACTAATCATACGCGAGTCTTGATGATGTTAATATCAAAAGAATTACAAAACTACTCAGTATTCAAATAATCATCAGGCATTTTGATACGATAATTATACATTTATGGTAATGATTTAACAAAAAAGAAATTTATTCCCTCTGCCTTTTATTTCACTCTTCATAAGCATGAGACTTACTCGCATTTAAATAAAAGTTCCTACTTGCAAACACCAGTCAACAAGTTTAGACACTTATCTTTGTGATCAACTTTGGATGGTATGAAATAGGCCAATATTCACCAAATTACGCTTTCAATTATTTGCAGTGGATGCCAACAACAGCATATCATCTATGTTTATCCCTAGCCTTTGCAATAACAGAAAACCAGTAATGCCATTCAAGACTTTATATTTTCATTGAAAATGATCTAAACTATCAACTAATGAATGATAATACAATTTCATTGAGCAAGTACATCCGTCATAAAAAGTTGACAGTGCAAGCTTGGCCATTATTGCCTGCCCAAACCAAATCCCAGCTCAATACTGTACTAAAGGAAGTTCTTAGAATAGTAAGCAGCAGTAAAAGCTCAGAATGATACTTCCAACTTTCCCAGGGGCAGATATATGTTATTTATCAGAGAAAGCACTAATGATGGGAAAGTTGCAACACCAGTCATATCTCCTCTCTGTCTCGTGAAAGAAAAATTAAAACCAATAAAAATGATCTATGCACATCTCAGACACCTCTGACAAAAGAAATCAACGAAGCAACTCCGAAGGCCACATTTGCATGTCTAAACTAACAATTTCCAATCGAGTATATGACATATTAATTTATAAAGCTCATTTAAATAAAGTGAAGCAAGTGCTGATCAAATCACAAGCCAATTAGAATTCACTTTATAGAAGAAAGATTGCATGCCTCAAAATGTTAATTAATCCATTTTCATGATTGATCACAATCTTCAACAATTCATTGTTAAGTAATATATAAATAAAAGAGTAACAAGACTTTTACAAAATAAAGGGTTTTGTAGAAATGCTAATTTTGCCACCAGACCACTAAATGAACTTTTAATGGCATGTAAAAAACACAGATCCTCAAAGTGTCATACAGGCAAAGCAGAAAAAAGTAGACCAAATTTTAACCAAAGATACATTTAGAAGCAAGTCAAACCTCTTCATAGAAGTCTTCCTCTAGTTCTTCCACTACTTCAACATGGGGTCTGCTTCCATATACAGTGCTCAGTTCTTCAGAACTTGATGGGAGACTGAACCTTTCATGCAGAGGCAGTCCTGCCAAAGCACGTGTAACAACTGCTGCTGCCGCAGCTCGAGCTGGAACCTGTAGAAGAAAATGAAGAGCACATAAATCAAATTCTAACAATAAATGGCTCATTTTAATTTCTTTTCATTAAATCAACAATTGTAATTAGCACAAAGCACGCAGTAAGGAGACTGCCAACTTTCAATCATATATACTTCATAGTATTGGGCTGTTTGTTTATAGTGAGAAAGCATAGTTTCTTCTCACATTATGCAAAATAAGACCTTTTTAAAAATTCACACCAGAAGGAAATGCTAATCATAACAAATATAAAGATCAGCAAAAAGCACACAGTCAGGAGACTGCCAACTTTCATTCAAATATACTTCATAGTTTGCCCATAGTGAGACTGCACAGTTTCTTCTCATACATCATGTAACTAAGAGCTTTTTTCAAATTCACATCAGAAGGAAAGAATAATCATAACAAACATCAATATCAGCAATCAGATTCATGATACTATGATATCCATGGTTCACCAAGTCACAATCTAAAATACAATGTATGAAGCATTTCGATATTTGTTGTCAATGTTCAGTAAATAATATATCAGGAAACATTGTGTTGCATGGTCATTGGTATATCTCATCAGTAAATCAATTATTGCATCCATAAACTGTTCATAACATAATGCTCAATTCCATTAAAGTAGAAAAATCAAATTAGCAGTATACCACGTGGCTCATTTGGTGAGATGTATAGATTGCACTCACAATGACAGACCCAGTCAGGAATCAAGCAAGAATCTAGAATATTAGCAGGTGGATAATTTATTTTCCTTCTCATCATCACATATTAACAAAACAGGACAACTCAGCAGCTCTGTTGGTTACCTTTCTCTTATTATCTAGGATTTCCTCAAATATTTCTTCCGGAATTCCAATGATGCGGAGACCAGAAGAATCACCTCAGTCCAATTATCATGGGCTTTACCTAGTAATGAAGGAAGGCAATGCAGATAAATAAACAGAAATAAATCTTGTTTGCCACACCATCGTAACACTAACAACCCATGTATCTTCTCTAACTACTACCACACATAATTGTGCGAAACAAAACCTAAAAGTGCTACTTTTAACTGCTGCAGAAACATAGCAGCAACCTGCCAGTTAAATCCCAGCCACTAAACAGCAATCCATTCTTTATATTGCAAACTTATGTTGAATTCTAAACCACCACAAGGACAAAGTCCAAGGGGGCCATGTTTGTCCCAATAGATAAATAGAAAAATGTGAAGTGAATGTCATATGACAAGAATTAAAGCATACTCTGCCATCCTAACAAAGGCACACAAAGAGTCTCCTTAAAAGGCTAAAAAGTTCATAGAAAAGTAATGATGCAGTGACAACTGGCGTTTCCATGGGCTTCCAGAAAATTTAAGAATCCTTCTTCCTTCATACACTTTAATTGGAGAGGTTTTGGGTTAAAAATCTAAATGTTAGACTGGCATTATAAACTGGAGAGTTGGGTAGGTATAGTCAGAACGTTTTTGCTAGAATTGACACGGGACATACTTCTACTCAGTTAATACTGGAGAGTTGGGGGTATAAGCAGAAAAGTTTTTGTTAGCACTGGCACTGGACGTACTCATACTCAATTTTGTGATGTTCTCTTTCATTTACCATGCTGATCCTGATTTTGTGAGCACTTGTTCAGTTTTGGTAGATTTCTCATTGATTAATACAATTTAAATAATGCTCACAATATGGCCTCCAAAAAAGCACTACTCAAGCACCACTTTAAATAATTGACACTATAAGCGAGAAGAGTTCAAAAAATTTAAACTGAAACTGTTCAAGTAATTCCGAGGTGTAATTCTAAACTTCTTTAAAATCAGCAAGCCCAACTTCTAACCAACCATTCCTATTTACTGACCTTCTGGAGATGTTGCTAAGATTGCCAGTGGGATAGTCAGCAACACCCAAGAGTCATCCAACATTACAACCAAACCACCAAAGAGGTCTGTTCAATTTTAACATTAACTACAATTTAACAATAGAGGTCCTTCCAAAAACATTTCAAACTATGAACCACGCAATCCACCAGTTTCCTCACCTATCTCTTGCAGCTTAAATCATTCACAGCTGTGTAAATGTCATTTCCTGTTACAGAATCAGAAATTCAGCTGAATTTCACTACTCCTTTATATAATTGTATCTCATCAAGTATCTATTCAATTCCCATGAAAACCAAACAACATAATTGCAACCGACAACTAACTCACGTAAAAGCAAACAATTGTTCCACTCTTCATCTAACTAAAACAAAGAACGATTACAAATCCTATTTCTAACCAAATCACCAATCAAAGTTAAACACTAAAAATAAAAAGAAATCAATCAACAAAAAAATAACCACATTTAATCGCAGGATCAAACTGAATTACCTCTGAGCGATCAGAAGAGGAAGGCAAAAGTCCAAGTGATTTAGCAGAGCGTACAGAGCTGAGAATTTTCTCACCGATCTTCGACAAATCCATTCCGCCTCCTTGGAACCACAAAAAGGGGACCAAAAACAAGACGTAATATTTATCTAGCGTGAGACGTAATATTTTACTCACTTAAAGCCTTCGTTACCATTAAATTCATTTATTACGAATTTATCTGACCACTATTGCTCATCCTTGTAACTTTTGCAGAGCTCAAATCTCACTTGATAATTCCTTAGATGTAAGGTGCAAATATCTAAAAGTCTAATTACAATCGAAAATTTTATTTTATTTTAATATCACTTCTTTGCAGTCAAGTCTATTATGAACCTACAAGATCGATACTGTCCATGCTTTTGGGCTTTAAGAAACTCGTATCATATGTGATAGTTTTTTTTACAGAGGTACAAAGTGTAAGTTTTTTGAAAGTTCAAATGTGAATAAAAATTTATTTATTAGGGATCAAATATTTGCCGCCAACTAAAAATATTAGCCTATTAGGTGGTGTTATCAATTTACTTTCGTAAAATTCAATATTAATTTATATTTTATTTGATGTAAAATATGACATTCTCACATATTTAATTACATACGTTCTTATCAGAGTCAAGTTCATCTATCATAAACTATTTAATATGTATTATTCATTCTCATGATCTTTAAGAGACCATATCTTACATAGCAATTTCTTATTAAGTGTAAAGTGCAAGTATTTGGTAGCTCACAAGCATACCACTTATCACAGCTTAAGTACTTGAAATCAACTCAAAAGACTAATATTTTAAGTGATGTTGCCTATTTATCTTTATAAATTGAAAACCAACTCATGTTCTATCTGATAAAGGACACAACATTTATTGTAAGCCAATCATATACTATCAATCCAAAAGATTATAATGTTAAATGATATTACCTACTTGCCCTTATAAATTTAAAATTAACCAATGTTCTATTCAGATGTGTAACAAAACACAAGCCATGCCCAAATCATAGCTTGACTTTTAATTTGTAACATTATTTTTCAAAATTTATTATTTGAAAATTCAAGGCAAAATAACACTTTTTTTTGTATTATCATCCACATCATTAAATAATTAAAATAATGCTTAAATTGCCAAGCATATTATTGTTTATTATTATGACTAATATTATTATTTAAAAGTTTTAATTTAGCAAAATAAGTTTTTTTTTTGTATCATCATCCAAATCAATTAATTGATTATTATAATGTTTAAATTGGAAATCGTATTATTATTATTATTATTATTATTATTATTATTCAATTGTTATTTTTGGATAAAATATTTGAACTCAATTTAAGAAGAGCAACTTCTTAATTACTTTTAAGATAAAAGGTATAAGGGTGTTTGTTTTTAAGAATAGAAAGGAATAAGGAAAGAAAAATGAAAAGGTTAACAAAAAAAAAAAAGAACGGAAAGGAATGAATAAGAAAAGAACAAAGCAAAAAAGAAAAAAAGAAAGGATTGAATTTTACTTTGTTTGTTTGTACCATGAAATTATTTATGAATTTTTTTTATTTTTCACTTTTAAATTTATTGATGCTAATTAATATATGAACATTTTTAATTACTTTAACTTTTAATTTAAATTGTTATATTCATTAAAAATAATTATTATAATAAATATCTAACAAATATATATTTTTTAATATTCTTAAATATAAATACTTATTATATTCATTAATTATTTTTGTTTGGATAGAAATACTTACTTTTATTAAAATATTTTATGTATTTTATACTTAAAAATTAAATTAATTTTAAATTTTATTTTTAAAATAAAAATCATTGAATTTTATAAATTTAAGATGTAATTTAGTAATAAATATTCAAATTTATAATCTATAAATATATTTGTTAATTAAAAA
>CP135566.1:6913342-7066988 GCA_032401905.1 Swietenia macrophylla
AGATAATTAAAACAAAAGAAAATTAAAGTATAAAAACTTACTTTTATTTTAATTTATAAATGAAATGCTGGAATATATACTTTAGACCGTAAATAATTGGTTGAAAGTCTGAATATTATAATTGATTGAAATTTGAGAAGTAGAAAAATTTTTGGTGTGTAAAAATGAGTATGCGAAATGAGTTTATTTATAAGTAGAAAAAGTAAAGTTAGAAAGTAAAATTATTCAAAATAATTATTTTAATAAAAATATATTAGGGTAAAGATAAAAAAAAATAAAATTATTTTTAAAATTTTCCCAACTTCCTTTCGTCCAACAACTAAGGCTACATATACATAGTTTTCATCTTTTACGTTTGTGTTGCTACAGCTGAGAGGATGATCGCATTGGGTACTCACGGTGGCACCGTTCATATACTCGATTTTTGGGGGAAGCAGGTGAGTACACGCATATGGACTGGCTAATTGGATCTGAATTTGATTATAAATATATATATATATATATATATTATTTTTATCTTTTATGTTTGTGTTGCTAGTTGTTAATTTAAGGTATACTGAAATTTCGTTGCTGGGGTGAACGCGTCGATTTGAACTGATAGGTTGACGTGTGTATATTGGTAAAGTACGGAGTTTCAACCAGTATATTGAAGGTGCAACCGGTAGTGCTCTAGAATGTGCATTTCAACGAAAGCGGTTTTATGCTGAAGCATCCGATATCACTCAGTTTAAAGAAATCCTTTCAAATGCTTCTCTAGAAATCAATTCAAGTGCTTTCTCAAAAGCACTCTTTAAGTGCTATTTTACTATAGGAGCATTTTGATACAGTTAGTCAAACATTGTAACAGGCCCAAAAAAGTTTAATTTATTTAAAGCATTTTGGATGATGTAATCCTCTTAATTTTGCTATGATTCCCATTGAAGTCGGAAGAACTGATGAAATTAGTGGCAGAGATTTTCAAGATTTTGGCAAGTGTAATTTTGGATCACTGGTAACTATTTATTATTTTAAGTATGCCAATGTGTTAGTCATGAACCATTATACTTTCTGGTTTCAGTCATGAACCTTTTTGGGTTTGTGGTCCTCTTATTTTCAGTTCTATACTGATTGATAGCTAGTGTTTAATATATATATATATATATATATTAAAGATGCTATTGTACTTTCCTTGTTTCTTTTATTCCTTAACTTTCACATTGAACTTGATCACACCATCTCTCACTGTTTATTTTATTGTTGTACCTAGAAACTATTTCCCATGAGGTATATCTTAAGCACTAAGAGTAGGATATGTGCGATTGAGACAACGATAGTTTTATGTTGATTTTTAGATTTATCGAGACCACAATGTTCGGGTTTCTATGCTATTTCAATTAAGTGATGGATTGGAAAGATTGTCACTTTGCCAGTTAAATAAGTAAATGTAAAGATAAAATATCAAAGTTTGATTTATCTTATTTCTTTATAACGATTTTAGAGGTAGAAGCATTACATATTTTGTAACTGTTATGGTTTTTTTTTTTAAAATAAGATAATAAGTAATTTTTTTTTGCGGAGTTAAATTCTTGTTCCATTCTAGAATCATTAGGTTTTAGAAAATTAGAACTTACTGTTCACATTGATATAAATAGTGCCTTTATGGAAATCACATAAGAGGTGATAATTTGGGATACAATAGTCTGTTTGAAAGAACCATAAAAATGACTGTTCTCTAATTATCATGCAGGGAGACCTGCTTGAGTGACCACTCACTGCTATACCTGTTTCATTATTGTTCCCAAATATTTGTTTAATTCTAAATTGACATTTTATCAAATGTAAATTTTATGCTACCTGTCCATTGTAATGAGTTGCTTTTAGTTTCTTGGGACCTTTCTTTTAGTGCGTTTGCCCATGGACTCTCTGTAGGTTGGGGGGCTGTGAGAGTGGGGTTTTGGGGAGGGTGGAGTCTTCCAAAATCTGGCTATGGGTCTTCAAATCAGTTTGGCACACAAATAAAATTCTAATTTTATTTGAACTATATCAAGGCCGATTGCTGATTGGTTAGCTTTGGTAACTTTTTGTTGCCTCCCAATCACTTGTTTTGATTTGATATACATACTTTATTTTCTTCTCATAGGTTAAACAGTCATCTGCTCGCACTGCTGCAGTTAATGACCTCAGCTTTGATGTAGGCGGGGAATATATAGGAAGTTGTTCATATGGCAGTTGTCACAACAAACAGCCTTTTCACTGATGAAATAATGAAGTTTGAGCATCATCGCCCAATGAAGGCCATTTCATTGGACCCATATTGTTTAAGGAAAACATCTAGCAGATTTTTTGCCAGGGGTTTATCAGGACATCAATATTTAAATTCAAAAAAACGGCTTGGTTACCAAGACCAGGTTTTTACTAGGCTTTGGACCTGTGGCTTATGTAAAATTACCTATAAAACCTTTAGGTTCCTTATTGCCACGGGATCTTTTGTTTCTAGGTTTAGCAATCTAGTGAATGCCCAACTCATGCAGTGAAGTGGAGAACAAGTCTCATTGCTTGGGCTAATGATGCAGGCATAAATGTTTGCGATGCTGCTAATGATCAGTGTATAACATTTATTGAAAGGCCACGAGAAAGCCCATGTACTGGGATTTTGATTCTTCATTTTGTTTGGCAAGTTTGTCGAAGGTGAATGGATCAGTTGCGCTTTTCATCAAGGGTCCACTTCTTTTATTCCCTGCTGTCTGTGGTTTTCTGCACAGCTGCCAGTAACATTTTGTAAACTTCTATTTTCCTAAATAAAAACTAGACGTTGCAGGTGCATTAAGCATGTTCACTGCTGTTTTTGCGGGCTTCCAATATCATCCGAACAGCTGCAAGTGATCCTTCATCTTTTTATCTGGTTTATAAATTTTCTTTTCCCTCCTGATCAACACTAGTAGCCGAACAAAAGTTCCTCTTCTTGTCCTTCTCCTCCAAAGATTTTATGCCATTGCTTACTGCCTTGTGATTGCATTCAGGATGACACGCTATTATTGATCATTGGCTTGGGCATGTCTGTCAAAATTGCTTTGATAAGAGCAAATCAGAATAAGGGTGCCAATGGGACATATAGGCATGCAACGATGTCCAGCTTGAATCAGGTGGATAGAGTGGCATCTTTTCAAACCAGCTATTATATTTCAGGAATTGCTCCCTTTGGTGATTCTTTGGTTGTTCTGGCTTATATTCCTGGGAAGGAAGATGGAGGTAAGGAATTTAGTAGCACTGTTCCATCATGGCAGGTATTTTTTTGTGACTTGCTTGGAATTATATTAATTCCTATGTGGCTTGAGCCCTTCATATTTAAAGTTTTTTTTTTTTTTGAATTTGAAATCAAATATATATTCAACTATTGATGTGTTTAATGCTACATGATTTTATAATGTTGTTGATGTTGTTTCTACCTTTCTACCATCACCTGACTTTGAAAAGGAGATGAGTGCAAAAGCACACGACTTTGATAGAAATTCCTGCGCCCATGAAGACACCGCTAATTGTGTTCTTTGTAGGTCTAGCTGATATTACTGTGCCACTTCTTTGTTTATTTATTTAATATGTAGTGCATGTGTATTTTGATTTTTACTATTGTCATTTTGAAATAGCAGTCTGCGACTTCCTTTTTGTTATGGTAGTGTGTATTTGCATGGACTGAAAACATTTTTATCCCATTTATTTTACTTTCACCTGTCTTAACGATCAGGCTCGATTTTTGGCTTATTGTTTCATTGAAGTAACTCTATCTAATTTTCTTATTTTTATTTGTATGATAGACTAAACAATCTGCCTTCCTTTTGTGATTTTGCTGTAAAAAATGACAACGTGCTTACAATTTTGTTGCCAAGATTTTTTGTATCCATTTTAATCAGGGGAATGCACAGAGGCCAGAAGTACATATAGTAACATGGAAAATGATGAAATTACAACAGATGCCCTGCCAGTACATGGCTTCGGGCATTTCAAGGCAGATAACTATTCCCTTGCTCGCGCTCCTTCCTCGGGTTAATTTATTCATTTTAGAGGTTTATGTTGTTTATATTGCTGAAAAATAAAATGCAATTAGTTTTTCATACTTTTTCACGTGAATTAGGTAGCAGCTATGCTGGTGGGCAGTGGACTGCTGGAGATGAATCTTTATATTATGTTCTATCCCCAAGATGTGGTCATTGCAAAGCCCAGGTTAGTATTGAGTATTTAGCTATTTCTAGGTTCATATAGAATGTGCTTTGATATTCAATTTTGTACAGGAGTATATCTGATGCTTGGCATGTATAATTTCGGTCCTCCCTGACTTGGGCAAATATTATTTATCCCCATGTCTCTTTAAAATCTATAAAGGTTTTGCAATTTTAGGAAATGGTCAAATTCACTGGAATGCTGCTTTGCTTATGATGGCAGCAGATGGACAAATGTGTTGAGAGGCCAAAATGGGGAAAGGGGCATTCCAGAGGGTTTTTCTCCAAATTTCTGGACTCATTCATTTTAAGACAAACTAGTGGGCACTACATGATATTTTTCCTCTACCTTATGAGTCCTGGAAGGGCTTAGAAGTAGCAGACACTCTGTTTGACCCCATTACTCATAATCACAGATTACAATGCTTATCTACTCCTGACTTACAACTCTAGATGGTTTTTTGTTTTGGCTAATCTTTTTGATTTTTGTTCAAAAACTTGCGTTTCGTAACATAGTGAATATGGTTTGTTCTTTTGAGTAATCTGTTTGATCTGTATCGAATATTTACTCTTCCTAATATAGTGAAACAACCATTGATGGTGTCTTTTGTAAGTTGATTCATTCATCCTCACCCTATCAGGCTCAATATATTGGGACAATTATTGTGGTTAAGCTTGTCGATAACTGTACGATTCTTGTGCTATATGCTTATATTTGTATAGAATTAGGTCACATAATTTGAGGCCTTGTTTGTACATGCTTGTTTTCATTAAACTCAGATATTTAACGAATATATAGTCTGATGCCCTGAATATGAGCATTGCATTCTTTTCCAACCCCCCTCCCCTCTCCTCCTTGACTTTATGTGCATGTGTCACATCCTCACTTCTATTGGTTGCTCATGTTCAATCCAGATATTTGTACATGAAATGCTACAATTTTAAAGAAGTTGAGATGAAAATATGGAAATCCAGTCCTGATGTCCTAGAAAATAAAACTAATCTTGATTTAACAAGTAGAAGGTTGAAAGTGTAACTTGAGGTGGAAACATTTTGATCTTAATCATAGCAACTTTTGAAAAACTCAAATTTTTTTTTTCTTTTACCTATTACCATCCACATATACCTACATATATATGTATTTGATATTGTGATCTTTTATGTTATACTCTATAAATTGATTTTTTATGGTAGCTGTTTAATTTGAGAACCAAATGCATGTGTGATTGATAGGGATGCTGAAGATCATATTGCTTGGCTTCTGGAACATGGGTGGCATGAAAAAGCTTTAGCAGCAGATGGAGCAGGCCAGGGATGTAGTGAACAACTTGGTGAGGTGTTTTTAATCTTTTTTTTTTTTTTTTAACGTCAATTTGTTTGCTTTGTCACATATGTTAATAAAGGAAGTACCTCATCAGAAATGATACAGAAAGTTAACTGTTTGCAACATGTACCCACAACATTCATATAGGTGTACGACATAAATGCCAAAAATTATTTTGTACTGAGACATATTCTATGTTATGGACATGTATAATTTAGCTTAACATAGCATTATTTGTCAACTTGTCGTCACTGCATAAATTACGATTTATATATAGCTTTATCTAGGACCATAGCTATTTTCAAATCTGGGGTTAGTCAAGATATAGCATACTAATGATTATTTCTGGAGAATTCTTTGTGGATTATTAATCTCATTATATCCATTAGACCGTAGGATTGAATATGTTTAAAAAAAGTCTATGTTTGATAAAGGTGGAGATTGCATATGTATATGCATTTTTTTGTTTTTTTGTTTTGGGATTCACTACGAGATTGAATTTGTGTTTATTTAGTTACATGTGCTTGAAAATGTGACAAAGATATGGTGCCGGGAATATTGGTTCTAAATGGTTTATTCAGTGTTTGGAGTTGTTTATTATTTATATTGAACTTTTATTTCAACGAGTTTACCAGGGATATTTTGCTGTCATGCTCTTTCTATGAGTTACTATTCTTTGTCTTTTAAGGGGCCTAACCTAGCAGGGAATCATAGTGATGTTTATCCTCTCTCCAGCATTGCTTAAAAGGCAAAACTTCCTCTCATTCTGTCTATCTCCTCTATTTGAATATTATTGGCGCTAAGCAAACTTTAGTGATTGGCCACCAGTTTTTGTGTAGGATACACCAAATAATATTCTGGTTGTTCTTTTATAAAGCCTTGCTGCAAGGGGCCATCATCTAATCATCTTGTTATATGTCTTTATGAATCAATGTATCCATTTCCATAGTAGCCAATCTGATATGGGAAACCTTCTGGTTGGAAAATTCTCCTTATTCTATTCGTCAGCACGCATTTTGCAAGGGCATGTTTAAAGCAAATGCTCAGTAGTTGCAGTGTTGTTAACAGCATTGTTACCGTCCCATAACTCTTAAATCATTCAGTTCCCAATGGAATGTTGAACACTCTTTATGCACTTAGTTCAGTTTTTGGATGTGTTTCTTGATGCAGGAGGAAGTGCTTGAATGATATATCCACAATTTAAGAGTAAATGTTTCTTTAGGATGAGGACTTATTTAATTCTTACCAAATATGAATTCATAAATATGGAGGTTCTTGCTTTCAATTATGAGTTTCTGAAGCATCCTAATGTTTCTGTGCTTTCCTGTTTTCCATTTTCAACTTTTTGATGACAGTTTGGCACTTTAGTGATTCTGCTACAGTTGCATGTGATTGTTTTGTATTTTCCTATATATGGTTGAGTAATTTCTTCTGGTCAGGTTGGCTTCCTAAGAACTAATTATTTTAAATCTTTCATGTTATAGTGCATATTTTTGTATCAAGATATCTTGCTCATCTGATTGTGGAAAAGAAATATGCTGAAGCTGCATCTTTGTGTCCCAAATTATTGTGAGGATCTGCGTCAGCATGGGAGAGGTACTGGTAGATATTTACTTTATAGATCCTTTATATAGGTTACTTGCTAATACTTTGAGTGGTCTACTTTTGCAGGTGGGTTTTCCATTTTGCTCATCTTCAACAGCTTCCTGTATTGGTTCCATACATACCAAGCAAAAACCCAAGATTGAGTGATAATGCTTATGAGGCTTGCATGAGAGAAATGCGTGAATATATATTTAATCCATTAACATGCTTCTTCTCTAAGTGCAGATTGCAGTCAAGGATTCTTTATGTTTTTATGCCACAGGTTGCTCTGGTAGCACTGGCAACAAATCCTTCTTTCCATAGGGATCTTTTGTCAACTGTTAAATCTTGGTTCATGTATATACCATATACATATGATTATCATACGCCGGTGAACCTATTCATTACCGTGTGTTTCTAAACACAATTCTGTTTTGAATCAGGCACTAGCAGAGTTGTATGTAATTGATGAGCAATATGAAAAGGCCATTTCACTTTATGCTGATGTAAGTTTTCTGATGCACATTCATCTGCAGCCAAATTTATAAACATGCGCTAATCACTGCAAACATTCTTTTGGGATTTATGTTTATTCAAGTATAAACAAGTTGCACCTATCATGCGCATTGACACGATTTGTTACTATCTTTATTAATTTTTCTGCTTGTTATCCTTCAGCTTATGAACCTGGATATATTTTACCTCATCAAAAAACAGAACTTGCATGATGCTATCCATGAAAAGGTATGCTGATGCTAGATAAGTTGAAATTTCCTTAAGTTACTTGGCTACTTGTAAGTTCTTTGTTTTGAGTAACAGCGCTTGATAGAGAGTAGGTTCTTATATAGTATTATAAAATGTCAGTGCTATTTTAATGTCAAAGGATAAAGAGATAAAGCTTAGAAGATTGAAAAAAACCATTCATGCTTTGCTATACGGAATAGTGATGGTGGGACTTTAAATACCCAATATCTAGGACAATTAATATGAGGGATGGATATTCTTTTTCAGGGCATTCTATGACTATTGAATATCTGATTCTTGTTATATCACTTGATCACCAGACTAGTTTGTGTTCTTTTTGTGCAGGCTGTGCAACTGATGCTGCTACTAGTGTGCAGAACCTTTGTTTATCCAGAACAAGGACTTAATTACTCCTGAAGTTGTCACACAGCCTCTAGCTGATGGTGAAAAGTGTGATTCAAGATATTTCTTGAATTTATATCTGCACTCATTATTTGAAGTAAATCCTCGTTCGGGAAAGGACTTTCATGACATGCAGGTAGTGAAGGGCTGAATTAGCTTGTTTTTTATTTTCTTTTGATTGATATAGTCATCCTGTGCAGAACTCTGTGTCTACGCTGGACTATAATATGTTTCAACTAACTTTTTCTCCATGTGGTGATGGTAATCCTTACAGTAGTTATAAATAACTAATCCTGTTCATTGAATAGATATCTACTTTGGACTAGGTATTTTGGACCTTGGATGGGAGGACTCCTTGGTGGGTTTTAGTTACTCTTTTGGTCATATAATGTTTAAGTTTCCTTTTCCCTTTTTATTGCATGCCTATGAAAATTTGATTAATTTAAAATTTAACACGAGGAAGCCTATAAATTACTGGTAGAGAATTTAGAATTTACTTGCCTAAGGTATAGAGAATGTAATCATCATAGGTTCAATATGTTTGCTTGTGAGTTGTGTGCATTCTAATGAATGGATCATCATCATCATCATCATCATCATTTTGTTGTGACATGTAGAACTTTATGCAGACTATGACCTGAAGATGCTACTTCCTTTTCTTTCGTAGTTGTCAGCATTACACACTTGAGAATGTTTGAAATAGTCAATGAATAATCAGCTTAGTTATTTCGTACTTGTTTTTCAATAAGCTAGCCTATCCAAATTAAATCTCAGGCATACGAAATTTGTGTCAGCAGTGATCTTTGAAGGGAGCAAGTGTTGGTTCTTGGAAGAATGGGAAATACAAAACAAGCCCTAGCTGTCATCATTTATCAATTAGGGGACATAGAAGAGGTATTTTATGTTTGTTCTTGATTAGGGTCTTTGCTTTTAATAGATACCTTTTACCTGCTGCTTTGATACTTTTATTTGTGGTAACTTGGATGATTGTGGGTGCAATAAAATTTTTCTGGTTGTTTGCAGGCTGTAGAATTTGTTACCATACAGCATGACGATGAACTTTGGGAAGAATTGATTAAGCAATGTCTTAACAAAGCTGAAACGGTATATGCCAAATACATAATATACAAAATGGCATTATATTTGCACATATTTGGCCGTTGGACATAATTTCATAAGTTTGCAAGTTTTCCTAAGAATGCTTATGTTGATCTGGCAGGTGGGTGTGACGTTGGAGCACACAGTCGGCAATCTTGATCCTCGGTATATCGTAAATATGGTGCCCAATGGCATAGAGATACCTCTGTTAGTTTTGTCCAAGTGATGTTATTATATAATTGTGACGAGGATTTGGTGGTTGGAAAATAAAGAACTACCTAAAGGTTTTTTTCCTTATTTTCTTATAAGGTTTCATTTAAATTAATGTGTATTAATTTCAGGCTAAGAGACCACCTAGTGAAAATTATTACCGATTGTATGACTGAAACATCTCTTAGACATGGGTGTAATAATATACTGAAGATTTTTTCTGATCTTCGTACCATTATAGTAATTTAAAATAACAGAAATCCGAGAATGAAACTGTTGGTGCCTAAAATCTTGGCCCCAAATTTTTCGGCGATTAAGGGTGTAGTGATCACTCAAAATTCGTAGGACTTGCTGCCTGACTGCGTTTCACTTGAGTTCCTTGCGTTTTCTGCCCGTAACGCCACTTTCGTACTCAGATATTGGTGCATGGATGTGTTGGAGAGGTAAGACAACTCTTAAACCTCTCACAACTCTTAGGTAAGGAAGACAACTCTTAACCTCAACCTAAGCCCAAGCTATCCTAAGACAACTCTTGAAGGATAACCGAAAAAGATAGAAGATGCAAGCAATTTGCTATAAAATCTGCTATGTTATTTGAATATATGAATGAATGAATGTTTACATGATGAATGGCTGTATTTATAGTGATAGCAGCCCTTATTTGATTCTAAACTAAACTCCTAATTTACTTATGAAAAGGATTCCTAAGTTATCTAGAATTAAAAAGAAGAAAATCCTATTTAGACTTAAAGTTGTTGGCTCGCAATCTCCTAATAATGTTGAAACTCTGCTTAGTGCGAAATTCTTTTGTGGATAAGCCCAAAGTCTTGCTGGGCCTCATTGCAGGCTTGATTGTGAGTTGATGTTGTGTTTGGCGTGCCCATTTGTCTGTAATACTCTGCTGTTGGCGATAGTTGTTGTAAATGCTGGCTGCTGCATGTTGGTGTGTGCGTGCTTGCAGCTTCGCGTGCTGCTTGTCGCTGCTCTCGATATCGTCGTTGTCTCTCACGCTCCTTTTGCTTTCTCAGGTCCTCAACAGAAATCCGAGAATGAAACTGTAGGGTACTACAACAGTTAATGGGTTTTACTTACGTAGGCACTGACAAATGATTCCAAGCCCTAGAAACCATAATCACAAGCTAAAATTGAGAAGGCCACCCGGTCATCAAGGATCGTGGAACTTCAAATAACTCGTTTGCCTGCCATGGTGCTACTAATAATGTACATATCTTTGACTTGTTTACTTCTCAGTTTTTAAACCATTTCGATTTTTTAATCCAAAATAAAAAAAAACAGATAGAACAGACCAATCGAATGATTTTTTTATTCAATGTAATCTACCTCTAATTTACGAAGTTGTTATCTTAGTGGAAGTAAATTGTTCATTAGCTAAACATAAATTATCGTTTAATTTATGTTTGTGCAAGGGCTGAGGAACTAAGCCAACTTTTAAGGTGTAGGGAAAATTTCAATTCATGTTAATAACTTTATAAAAAACTGTTCATTAGTTAATAATTCAATTCAAAACAAAAAAAAAAACAAGAAAGGAGCTGGAATCATAAATGAAATTCTAAAATAAAAAGTAGTCTAGGAAATTTTTTTGACGCAGTCATCATTATGGAGCTAATTTTAATTTTGGCCCACCAGCAAAATTAATATTTTTAGCCAAATGTATCAAATTTAGTCAAAAGTGCCCCCATTTCTTGTTTTCTTGGTGTTTAAACACAAACATTAGTTTAAAAAAAAATCCGTAAACAAACACACTCTATTATCCATTATCATCTTACATGTACTATCCACCATCATTTTGATGAATTGAACTCATTGAAACTCTGAGCAATTTTAGTAATAAAGTCTTATTAAAGGTGGGTGAAATGACATGTATTTATCATCGTTTTGTGTTAATGCACATGTGACTTGCAAGCCAATTGATATTCCCTATATAGATTGGAGAATGGATCGTTGAAGATTTGATTGATGATATTGAGGAATTTCGTCCAGTTGATGGTGTATCACAAGCTAATTCGAATGAAACCTCACTGCCTTGCCAAGAAAATGTTTCAAGTTCATTAGACCCACTTTAGTTTTTGCCTTCAATTGCATCTTCAATTACCACGCAATGTGATGTATTCTCAAAATTGATACTGGTGAAATTGTTTTGGTCAATTATATGATGACAAGCGAAGTAATTTGGTGTTTTCATATCCTAAGGAATGGCGTGACATACTAAAGGAGTAGCACTTGGATTGGTTGTTGGGGATCTTGAGTAATTAATGTGTTATCCATATAAATGGGTAATACATTAATTACCCATATATAAAATGATGTCGACGATCATTTTATGTTTTTTTAGTGGCACTTGGAGCTTTGATTGTTCATCCGTTAGACACATGATTACTATTGGCTATACCTTCTTGAAAGGTGTATATCGTGACATTATTTATGGAGGTTTCTAAAGATGAAATGACCAGATATCTTCTTTAGTTGTTTAGGATTAAGGATTTTGAAAATGATAAATCATAAGAATAGTTTTTGCTATCAGAGACGTACTCGATCCATTGTTCATATGTAGCTAACATCAACGTATTGACAAGGGAATACATACGATTTTTTCCGGTTCAACACGCAAGGTTCTAACGTTTCAAGGAGCATGTGGTTGAAGCAGAAGATGAAGGCAAATGATACCGATAAATTTATAATGGGCTGCTATGCTGTTGGGAAGACATCGTCTTAGAGAATTCAATAAGCAAATGTCCAAACTAAGGACGATAAGCCTTTGTCGCGGCTAGAAATTTGAAGGAGGATGTTAGATGTCATAGGTCTTTTGTTCAAGCTGACGGTACGACATAATGACTGTTAAGATAACAGAGTATTTAAATGCAATCTTTATACATTCACGTTCCCTTCCCGTTATTTCATTAGCCGAATAATTAAGAATCTTAATGCAATGAATGTTTTATAATAGAAGAAATACGGCTTATGAGAAATCAACCTACCTCACGACATGGGCTTACAACAGGATAGAAGAATAAAACATAAGGTCA
Source organism: Swietenia macrophylla (assembly GCA_032401905.1). Lineage (NCBI taxonomy): Eukaryota > Viridiplantae > Streptophyta > Magnoliopsida > Sapindales > Meliaceae > Swietenia > Swietenia macrophylla. Next base: position 6,925,942 of record CP135566.1, read on the forward strand.
CAAACTATGACAATCTTTCCTATAAACCAATTTGAATTTAAAGACAGTAAAAAAGATAGGATTGTGAACAAAGTACGAAGACGTGTAGTTGTAAGACGTTTATGTTGGTTGGTGAAGTTAAATCGCACAGTGAACTTCCATGTGCTCATGCACTTTTTAACTTATTGATACGAGCGGTTTCCACATCGTGCTAGTGGCCGCTTACACATAACTAAATTCATTAATAGAAGAATAATTAGATTCTGATCTAATTTCGCAAAATAATGACAAAAATTGCATCCATTGTAGAATATGTTAGCTAGTAACATTCATCTCATTTTATGTCAAGCCCCTCATTTTTTTTTTAATAGAATGAACATTTTATAAAATATAAATTCTGTAATTTATATTTTAAACAATCCCAAAAGAGTTTTGAATTTCAACTATTTTACCTCAATATCAAAATACAGTATTTGATGATCCGCCATCCACCCATTAACTCAAGAACTTATATCTTTCTCATATCTACATATACAAAATACAACAACATAAAAAAAAAAAAAAAAATCATCTGAAAAATGTCTAACATGCTTTAACTATCTTGCCTCCTACTTCACTCAAAACTTAAAAAATAAAGTGAAATAATGTCTAGTAAATATTTATATGCAACAAAAATTTAAAAAAAATTTAAATATAAAATATATACAATTTCAAAAATAAATAATATTTGAGAGATTTATAAAATAAAACTTTCATATTGGATGCTATAATATCATAAATAAATTTCATTTAATTAATTTAATGTATATTTTAGGGGCATTATTTTTAAGGGACAACTACTCCACTTGATTTTCTATTTGTAAACTTTTGTTGCCAGAAAAAAATCATGTCCATGTCATCTGATTTTTTATTTATGAACTTTTATCACAACACAAAAATCATGTCCATGTCACTTGATTTCCTACTTATAAACTTTTGCCATGGGATAGAAATCCCATTCATGTCAAAAAGAAAGAGAAAAATCCATAGTCCACCGATATAATTATATTAATTGATTTTGGATACATGATAGGTGCTAATTGTTATAATTCAAAACTTCATTTACGAGTATAAATTTAGAATATTGAATTAATGTATAATAGTTTAGTTTTTACAAGTGTCTAAATTAGTATTTATCACCAATTATTTTGATATTAGGAAGTGATTCCGTAAAAGTAGATAATTTGATGAAGATTTGATTGTTACTGATTGTGTATTAAGGGAGATATTTATATTCAATTGAGATAATTTTAGTTTTAAAAAATTGAAAAGCAGAGTGTTCGTTTTCTTTGAAATTTTCTAAACATATATATGTTAATCCTATTAATTATTTACTAAACTAAAGTTAAATATGTTGTTCATGAGAGTTTCATTTGCGTAAATTCAATAATAGAATTTGAATTGCACCTATTAAAACATAGCATGTCCTGTATCTTAGTGGGAAGTGTTTAAAGTGTTTATTTAAAATTGATGAGATTAATATTCTGTAATTTTGTTAAAAAATTTTAAATATTATTGTTTCCATAAATTGAACAATTTATTAAATTTAAATTTAATATAGTTGTGATTAGTTAAGTACTGATAATATGGACCTAAACAAGCTCGTAATGATGATGATATCTACCTAACACCAACCAACCTTAATTGATGTCTTAAAAACTTTATAGGATGTAGGTGTGGAAGTTTATGATGCATGTTAAAAAAAAAAAAACTAATTTGTATATTATTTTTTTTATAGATAATATTGACTTTTCTGTATATAAAAGTATATCTGGGTTAAAAAAAAAAGATGGGATTGACGATAAAAAAAATCTTTGAAAAATTAAAATTAGTGCAATATAAGTACCTAATAATACATTAAAAAAATACTTATCTATCACACCTTACCCAATGACCAAAAAAAGAGAAAAATGTGTAATTTATCATTATTATAAGCCATTGTTCTTGATTGACATTCTTCTGTTAGAGTTTATAGAGTTGGTATGGGTTGACATTTTCTTAAAACATATTTTTCTTGCACATTTTTGTTGCAATAAGTTGAACGATTTACTATACTTTTGAATTTTATTATTCATGTGTAAGAAATTCAAGTTTATTAGTTATTTTAAGCAAGTATAGACTTCAAGCATAATTAACAAACTTATACTGGTAATTCTATCATTCAAACGAAAGAATAATTGTTAAGAAACAAGTACTTTAATGAGCAAAGACTTCTTAATATTTAGGAAAATCTGTTCTTTTAGGGTTTAGGAAATACAAATCTCTATTAAATAAGGCTTATGATTTATTATATATATATATATATATATTTGTAGTATTCTTATTGTGCAACTATCCTCTTTCATGCCAAAATAGAGAGAGCCACTTTTGTTTTCCTTCTTATATTCCAAGTTGCTTTTATTTTCTTTTATACTTTAAAGTGAAAATAATTTAGTGAAAATTATAAATTTGTAATTTTTATTTTGATAAATTTAGAGATTATTTTTCTTAAGTATTGTTAAGATATTTTTGCTATTCTTGATAGTTTTCACAATAAGCATGGGATTGCACATAAATTCTATGCTTCTAAAACACCTAAATAGAATGGTGTTGTAGAAAAAAAAATAGAGCTTTGTAGAAAATGGCTCAAGTTAGGCTAAACTTGAAGAAATTAACCAAGAGGTTGTGGGCTGAAACTATAGACATTGTATGCTACACGATTAATCATGTATACTTATGCATAGGTACTATTAAGAAGTCAAGTGAAATTTGGAAAGTTAAGAACCCAACTTGAGTTATTTTTGCATTTTATTTTGAAGCACTCACTACATTATGAATGATAGAGAACAATGTAGCAAAATTCATTCTAAAAGTGCTAAATATGTATTTCTTAGATATTTAAATAATAGTAAGGCATATTGTGTGTAAAACATGAGAACCCAAATTATTATAGAATATGCTAATGTAGTTATTTGTGGTTTTTATAATTTTGCATATTACTCACGAAAGGAAGAAGTCACTAAGTATTACTAACAAAGGTTAAGATTAGATTCAAACTGGAATGAAAAATCACACTAAACTTAACTCCCAGCTTGTTATGACAAAAAGTAAAGAAATTATTATGACTAAAAATGCATAACAGGAAGAAACAAGTTTTGAATATGAAATTGATGTGCTACATGATGACACTTAGACCACATTATTATAATTCAAATCAAAAGAGAATCATCACCTAAAGAAAATGAGAAAATTCCTCTTATCTTATAATGGGCAACTTCAATGCAAGCATGGTCATAAGAAAAAGGTATCTTCATGTTTGCCAAATATATTTGCTATATTTCTTTAATTAAACCAAAAAATGTGAAAGAAGTTTTGCTAGAAGAATTTTGGTAAATATTATGTAAGAAGAATTAGAATATTTTGTTAGAAACGATGTATGAACACTAGTACCTAAACCTAAGCATAAGATTGTTATTGGAACCAAATGGATATTTAAGAATAAACCTTGTGAATTTAGTAACATAGTAAAAAATAAAATTACGTTAATTGCTTAAGACATACATAAATTAGGAGAATTGATTTTGATGAGACTTTTGCTCTTGTAGCAAGATTAGAATCAATTACATTACTTCTTGCTATTTCATATGTTCAGACTTTAAATTGTTTCAAAAGCATGTAAAAGGTACATTTTTGAATAGATTTTTGAACGAGAAATTATGTTGGCTAACCTAAAGGTTTTGATGACCCTAGCTTGCTTGATTATATTGTTAAATTTAACAAGACATTTTATGGGTTAAATTAAACTTCAAAGGCATAGTATGAGAGGTTGACTAGCTTTAAATTAAACTTCAAAGGCATAGTATGAGAGGTTGACTAGTTTTTTGTGTTAGAAAAGCTATAAGAAAGGAGTTGGGGGGTGGGGGAGAAGGGGGTGGTGGTGAGGACGGGAATAGATAAAATTCTATTCATCAAGAATTTTAATTATTTAATTATAATTGCTCAAATCTATGTTCATGAAATTGTTTTTAGTTTAATTTCTAAAATTAAAGTGTAGGAATTTGTTAAAATTTATTAATCAAATGAAAAATAAATTTGAGATGAGCTTAGTGAGAACTAATTTATTTTTTAGATTTGTAAATTAAACAACTTAAAGATGATATTCTTTTCACTCAAAATAAGTTTGCCAAAAACCTAGCCAAGAAGTTTGGATTGAAAATTGCCAATCACATGGAAACACTTACAGGACTAATCCAAAATTGTCAAAAGATGATGGAGTTCCAGTGTTAATCTAAATTTGTTTAAGAGCATGAGATAATAAGTTGTTAGACATTATGAGATAATAAGTTGTTAGACATTTGTTTTAGTATAAAATGTGTGCTAGATACTAAACAAATTCTAAAGAGTCACATTTATTTTCTGTTAAGAGAATTATTCATTATGGAAATGATATTAGTGAGTATGACATTTAGTTCTCTAAAGACACTAACTCTAATCATGTTAGCTTTTGTAATATTGAATGGGCACTAATATAGATGATTATAATAGTGCCACTAGAGATTATTTCTTTCTCGAAAATAACTTGGTTTTATGGTATAGGAAGTAGTAGAATTTAATCTCCATATTGACTGTTGAGGCTAAGTATGTTGTTATAAGAAGCTACTGTGCATAATTGCTATGGTTGAAACAAATATTTGAGAATTACAATATTATACAAAATTTTTTAATTATTTATTGTGATAATTTAAGTGTAATGAATTTTTTTAAGAACCTCGTGAGATGTTTTAGGAGAAAATATATTGATATTAGGTATCGTTTTATTAGAGTTCTAATAGAGAATAAAATTATTACTTTAGAGCTGTTAAAACTAAAATACAACCTGCTGATATTTCTACAAAATCTCTTAATGTGATTAGATTTGTCTTCTTGAGTAAAACCTTAGGTGTATGCTCCATGTAATTTTTAAAATTATTGTCTTGAACTTACTTAAGGAGAATTATTGTATTGTGTGGTTTAAATTTTCAATTTGGTGTGTATATTTCATTATTTAAGATTAAAAAATCATTTACCATGACTTAGAGTAGATGGATCTTAATTTGATTTTTTTTCTTCTTCGTTTTTGTGATTGATTACTTAATTCATAATTAATTTTTCAAATTAATATAATTCTAGAAAAAATGTTAGTTTAAGTCATAACTATTTGTCTAAATTCTTATTTCAAATATCTAATTTTATGTGTGCTTTATAATTAAAAAAATTACTTAAATTATTGTGTTAAGCTATTTATGAGTAATATAGACTTATGTATTATTGCAAATATACAGAAGATAATTTAACACGAGAACATGCTATTCCAATAATAATGTAAAAGTTATTGATTTTGAAAAATATTAATATTTTAGCTATTTTTAAAAATTTCTCATGTAATTTTTGGTGGGACTAAAGCACTGAAGTTGGTTGCAAGTTTTTAAGACTAGGAGTAGATAATAAATGTATGTTTGAGATTGAGGAACACAAAATAAAAGTGCTAAATATTTAATATTTATTAAAAAATTGAATCCATTTTAATAAAATTAATTTTTAACATTTTTTGTTTTAAATTTTTATTTACAGGGGAAGCAAGTACTAAACCTATCCTAAATTGCACTGTAAATGGATTCAATTTAAAAACATAATATCTCTGTAAACATTTAACTTACAATGTCAAACAATAAATATAAAAAGTAAGTCAACCTCTCATGATATATATATATATATATATATATAAAAAAAATTATCATTTGAATGCAAAGCATGGTGGGCGTGAAAAAAGGATCATCCGCGCGTGGACCATCAATCCTTTGTTTTAACTTTTCGCATAATGCTTACTGATTGTTATCTAGAAAAACTGGAATTGTTGTTTGTGAGGTCAAGAAAGCATACAGAGTCTTCAGTATTGGCAAAGTCACCTTCCACTTCTAAAAGGTGCGAGTGTGGGTTTGAGTTGCTCCTTTTGCAGCCAATCACGTAGTGATGCCTGCATTCCTTCATAATTATCTCAAAAATGAACCTTAAATTCTCTTTCAAGGCAAAGATAAAGATTCGGTGAATAGCCAATTAAAATCAATGCCACTTCATTTTGCTAATGCCTCTCTATCTCATGAGAACGATTTGGAAATATCCGACAGCTTTGGTCAATATCCCAGTTCAATTATTGTTGGAACATCCATTATTTAGTATTAAACACTTAACTCCGACCAAAATTTTTCACTTAACAACTGATTAATATGCATTTATTTACATGACATCCTAATTAATTTCCATATAATCGTTAAAAGGAAATGCAATTTGGGTACAAGCTTTCATTTAATTTTTGTTCTAGGGGATTGTTGAGATGCTTAGAAGAAAAGTTATGTGTCAATTACTAATCAATTAATATCTCATAATACCTGCCTTTGCCCTCGAATGATAACTAGGAATCCATATTATAAAAGAATGTGCCCGCTATGAGCTCTGCAGCACAATGGTTAAGACCAACAAATATCCTTTGTTCGTGTGTATTGCCATGCATTCTTCAATAGGATCATCATTTCGGTGGCTTCTGCTTCTATGCTTCTTTACAATTTCCTCAATACATGTTACTGCTACTGTAAAGTTTAACATTCCAAGGCTTAGTCCGATCAGAGGAACAATATTACAGAACCATGGAATTCTGTCAGCAAGTATTTCAGAAGATTTGCAAACGTTTTACTACAATCAAACACTCGATCACTTTAACTACAGGCCTGAAAGTTACTCCATTTTTCAACAGAGATACGTAATCAATTTCAAGTTCTGGGGTGGTGCAGATGCTAATGCACCAATCTTTGCATATCTCGGTGCTGAAGCTCCCTTGGATGGTGATCTATCTGTCATAGGTTTCTTGACAGATAACGCCCTCCGATTTAATGCTCTCCTAGTATATATTGAGGTATATATATGAGTTAATTATGACATTACATATATATATATATATTTTATTCCATGTATATGAATTGACTGAATTTTTGTTCGGTTAATTTTCTGATAATTAACAGCATCGATATTATGGGAAATCAATCCCATTTGGATCAAGGGAAGAAGCACTGAAAAATGCAAGCACTCTCGGCTATTTCAACTCTGCACAAGCCATAGCAGACTATGCAGAAATCCTCCTTTATATAAAGGAAAAATATAATGCTACACATTCTCCGGTGATCGTGATCGGAGGATCATACGGAGGAAGTAACTAAGTGGCCCTATATTCATGCTTAATTTCTTCTCTGATCTATTATTATATGGTAGCATAAACTCATCAAAACTGAATTAAGTTCTCGTGTCTGATTTTGCGCAGTGCTTGCTTCATGGTTTCGGCTAAAATATCCACACGTTGCCCTCGGAGCTTTGGCTTCCTCCGCTCCAATCCTGTATTTTGATGACATAACACCACAAAATGGATATTATTCCATTGTCACCGCGGATTTCAGAGTAATTATTTTATATTTTTTATTTTTTTCCTCTCTAGCTAGACTCTAATAAAAATTTTCATTTTAATTAAATAATATTAATTAAAAAGTGGTGTGTGCTGTGTGCAGCAAGCGAGTGAAACGTGCTACCAAACCATATTGAAGTCGTGGTCTGAAATAGACCTGGTTGCTTCTAAGCCTGGAGGTCTTTCAATTCTCAGCAAGAAATTCAAAACTTGCAAGTAATTAATACCACAGCTTTAGGTTTCCTTAATTATTTTTTTAGAATAGAATTAATTATAATAAATAAAAAAAATTTAAATAAGATAATTTTATTATATTTTTATATTAATATAATAAAATCAATCAAATATAAATTTTTATTTATATTAATTATAATTATAATTTAAAAGAGAAAAAATTATATAAAAAATTATTAATATAACGATATGACAGTACTGTTTTAATTAAAGTTTTTTTTGATAAATAAATAGTTTTCAAATTAATTAATTGTTTTGTCAAATTATTAATTAGGCCACTGGAAAGTTCATTTGAGCTCAAGGACTACTTAGAGTCAGTATACGCACATGCAGCTCAATATAATCACCCACCAAAATATCCAGTTGACGTTATCTGTGGCGGCATTGATGGGGCAGAAGCACCAGCAACCGATCTTCTCAGCAAAATATTTGCAGGCGTTGTTTCTTACAGAGGCAATTTGTCATGCTATGTAAATCCACCCACTAATGAATCTGAAACCACTGTCGGATATAGATGGCAGGTAAATATATATTCAGCCTTAGCATCACATTCAATACTAATTATTTTTACCCCCGCATTGTTATATTCTTTTGGAGGGTAATAATAACATATGGACAATACAATAACCACCATTCATGATGACATTAAATTTTAGTTACTACTGAATTATGAATAAAACAAGACCAATTAAAAGATATTGACAAGAAGAGTTTTAAATCATTATAAATATTATTCTGATGATATGACTTTTACTGTCATTTTTAAAGACCCCGATGGATCGCTTAATCATGATTATTATTGTTAGTCATAGTTATTATTATTAGACTGACAAAGAATTTAATAAATCATAATAATAATTATTATTAATCTGATAGTAAATTAATTAATATTCTCATTATTTGTAACCTTATGTTTGGTAGGGATAGCAAAGACTGGGCCAGGCCGCAAAAATAAAGATTTGGCTCAAGTTTAAATCTGCAAATTTATTTATTATATTTTAATATATATATATATATATATATATATATATTATAAATAAATACTATGTCCTAATCATATATTAAATAATTTTATTTCTTTTATTTTAAATTAATTTAAATTTAAAATATTAATTAAATTATTTAAATTATTTTTTAAAAAATATATAGGCCTATTTAAACTGTTGGGTCAATTTGAACCTATACCCTTGTGAATCAAACTTATGAATAATGTCAGACTTTTGCTTTCTTACACGTGTTAAACTTAACTTGCAGACTTTAATTGACCCTATATTCAAGAGTAGGCTCGACCTGATCTGTTTGCCACTACTAATATTAGCTAAAAAGTATGCAAATTATGTACCATCATCTCGGACTAAATAAGTCCTGTTAATGTAGAGCCAATGACCCAAAAGTCCTACACTAGTTTCCTTGGAAGAACATCCTTTCACAACCTCTCCCTTTATTTTATTTTATTTTTTAAATTTTGAACCTTTGAGTATTATACAAAACAAATTTTAATGTGTGTGTATATATATATATATCTATAAAATAGAATGACAGCTTAACATGATCTGATATACAAAGGACTAGTCTGATTTGCAGTTTTGATGTATAAGCAGTTTGACTGTAATATGTATTTTCAAAAATCGTTTTTAATTTTTTCTGTAATATATGTACGTAACAGAGGTGCAGTGAGATGGTGATGCCCATAGGCATAGAGAATAATACAATGTTCGAAGCTGATCCTTTCGATCTAAGGATTTTTATTGCGGACTGCCAAAGACTGTATGGGGTGTCTCCTCGACCTCATTGGATCACTACTTATTACGGAGGCCATGTAATACTTTATTTTATTAATTTCTTTGCAAACTAGGCTTAACTAATTAGTACATCTGTCGCTATATGAATATCACTGCTATTTAATTTCTTTATCACTACCAAAATATACATTCAATGCAGGATATAAAACTGATTCTCCATAGATATGCTAGCAACATTATTTTCTCCAATGGGCTCAAAGATCCTTACAGTAGCGGCGGGTAAGCCTAATTAAATTAATAATTAATTAATATTATTATATTTTCTTTATACATAAGTACGTACATACATATATATATATCCATATAAAACATACATACACACTATCATTTTATCATCTCAAATAAGTTGATATCTCGTATTTTAGGGTGTTGGAGAACATATCAGACAGTGTTGTTGCCATACATGCAGTCAACGGTGAGTGGTTAATTCAATCTTCAATAAAAAAGAAAATATGATTAGTTTATTTAAGGAGTGAATATTGTGCTATTTACTTTAAAAGATTCGAGTTTAATTTGCTGATTTGGATATACTTTTAAAAAATATAAAATACAATAACAATAAAAGCAATTTTCTGTTATTTTTACATGCATGTGTTACTTTATTATCTAAAAAAAAAAATTAAATAAATTTTTTAACACCAAAAATTATACTACTAATTAACAGGCTAAGCAGATGCTTAGTATTTAAATTCAAGATTTGTTTGTTTTTATTTATACATTCTGCTTATTAATTATCAATCCTTATGTTTGTATTTACGTAATAATATCAATGGAAGGTTCGGATCTACATTATTATAGCATGATAAAATGTTTATACATATATATATATATATATATTTTCTTTTAAGAAGAAATAGCACCAGGGGACGTTGTTATATATGGAGTATTGTTTTTTCGAATTTGCAGGTTCTCACTGCTTGGATATTCTTCGAGCAAACCAAAGCAGCGATCCAGATTGGTTGGTGATGCAGCGTAAGGCTGAGGTAGATATCATTGAAGGATGGATATCTAACTACTATGCTGATCTTAGAGCACTCAGTCTTGGCAGTCTCGCATACAATAAAAACGACACTCAGGGCAAATAATACTGTAAAGTACGATTGTACAGTGGACATCAAAGTCAGATTCATCAAGTACAACTAATTGGTCGTAATTTTCAGGCTTTATGCCTCTACCATGGGTCATTCAGAAATAATAATTGCCCGATTACCTCACAAATTTCCCTATATCACCTCTTTTCGGTTACACGATTATAAAACAAATAATAACATCATGTCAGTTAACTTGGCAATCAATCCTAGTCATACTAGTGACCATTGATCTGGATGCACCACTACTACTGTGGCAAAGAATCGCCCACATCTATACTACTATCTATAGAAGTTATAAATGAAGCTTTTAAAGATGAAAGGAGAATGAATTTTCTTATTTTGTTGGTCTTATGCTGTAAAAATTAGTTGTCCCTCGTATGCGTTGCATCTACTGCTATAGTTGAGTTAGTGATGTGTGCGTTCATTTGGGTGGCTGAGTGAGTTTTGTTGTATCCTTTTTCTCGTTGTTCCCTTAATTATTGGAATATTGGAATTTTAAAAAAAATTTCTTATTCTAATACGGTACATAGCCAAAAAAATATTTTTATATTTTATTACATACATATAGAATTAGAAAAATATCTTGAAAGTATTGATATCTTTTTTGTTATTCTCATTTTTCACTCTTATGTGTAGGTATGTTCTTTACTCAATATGTGAACCAGAATATTTTTTTAAAAAAATTTGTATTTATCTAACGAGAATAAAAAATATTATAATTTTTTAGCTTTTAACATCATTGTACAAGTTACAACTTAAGTGAGGTTAGAGTTGGGCTTGAGCAGATAAGGGACTTTAGACTCATGAGTCTCTTAACTTTATTTTAGAAGGTTCAAATCCAATTATTTCATAATTATCTAATTTTCTAAATTAACCCCAAACTATTCTACTAAAAATGTAATATTGCACCTTAAAAAAACTATGTATGTATAATAAAGCACATTTAAAAGAGTTTTAAATTAAATTTGAGCTTTGACATATATCAATAATATCTACTTAATCAATTTTTTATTTAATACTCTTAATTAATCATGCCCATTGTAAATATCATATCTATTTAATTACATATTTACTCCAAATTATTTAATTGAACTAATGATCATTTTTAATATTTTTATATTTATAAATTTTTTTATAAATAAATATTATTATTTAATAAATAATTTTATTGAACAAACTATGACTACAAGCTTAAATAATCAAGTACCGCAAACAATTTAGGCAAGCATTATATATAGATTCCATATTGCAAATATATGTTTGTATGATTCATAAAATTATATTTACGAGTTATTGAAATTTTGATTATATAATAAATCTCGCTCTGTGAAAAAATATAATTCATGAATGCAAGTTTATTATCTATTCAAGATTAAAATCAATGAAGTTTATTAAAATTTATGTGAATTGAGATCAATAATATTTATTTAATTAAATATTTTTTTATAGTAGTTCAGTATAATATATAACAAATATATACAAACTTTTCTATTTAAAATCTCTACTTTAATAATCAAGATAAATCATTCGTTTGAAATAAAGTTTTAATATATATATATATATATATAAAAATATGATCAATAGTTACAATCTAATATTATGAAATGCCTATTTCATAAATAATTGTGAACAATTTTTTATTTATAAAGAACTTATAATTTATATATTTTTGTATTAGCATCTCATGCCTAATACATAAAATATACTTTATAAATAAAGTCTTATAAATATATATATATATATATATATGTTTAATAACGTATATAAATAAAATGTATTAAAAAATATTATTACAATAAATGCTGTAAGAACATAAATTATAACTCTAATCTTAATAATTGCAACTATACGTATTTTTTTTTTCCTTGTGCTTTAATAGTTGTTAATTCTTGTATAATAAGTCGTATCAATGTAGTGACAAGCAATCATATTTTTTTGGACAACTTTTCCAAGTGCTACTGCCCTAAATGGTGCTACTTTTTTTTAATTCCACTTGGATATATTTTAGTTTTGGTTTGGTTGAGTTGAATTTGTCTGCCAGGGGAAAAGTTGAACCACTTGTGAAGGGGTTTCAGTGGTAGTGTTTAATAGTGTTTTATTTTCAGTCTTTAGAAACTACAACAAGACCTACATCTGTTGATTATATGCCTTAAATAAAATAAAGAAAAAAATGTAACTATATATTATTATAATAATTAATAAAAAAATTATTTATAAATTTTTTCTATAATAAATGTTGACTATTTATAATATAAAACTCTTAAAATAAATACTAAGATAAATTAATTTAAGTTTAGTTAATGAAATTTTATCATTCTTAAATATTCTTAATTGTAAGATTATTAATACTAAAATATTAATAAATCTTATATAAATCAATATATATTATACATGTTTACTTGTAGAAGAAAAGTAGTTGATTTTATAAGCTATTATTGAAGTTGTTCATTTATTCTAACATATAAATGCTTCTTAAATAACAAGTACATCGAACTGACTTACTTAAAAATCATATGAAGTGTTATCCATATGCATATGAAATTTTTTTAACTTATATGAATTGGATCTTTACTTATCTCTACAACAAGTATAAGTAGATTAATTTATCTTGATAAATTTATTTTTTCACGATAAAATTCATTAAGTAAAATGATCAATGCTTTTAGCAACGGATAGTGTGGTTTATTGGATTCAAGTCTCTAATAATCAAAACAACACAACAAAATCATACTTTTATGAATTTTTGAAGGCCAAACTAAATTATTTTCAAACAATAACGACCTAATTCGCATATTTTCTACTATACTTAAAAATGGAAGGAAAAGCAATGACTATGAAACCAAAACGATACAAAATGATAATTATACATTTTCGTGCTTTACTTGGACAGAAACCCTTCGTCTTCAGTTTTGACAAGAAGAAACTAGAATTCTTTTTTTTTTTTTTATTTTGGGGCCAAAGTCAAACAAGAAAAAAGAATCAAGATTATCTGTATTTTAGAAGTTGGAAGAAAATTAAAACTGAACAAATGGATGTAGGTATTTTTGTCCAAAAAATAGTATTTTTTTTTTAATATAAGTAAGTTAAAAAAATAAATAAAAGTAAAAAATAAATATAAATGAGTCTAAGAATAGGGTGGTCATGTACATGTATGTAAACGACAAAAAGCCTATGTTTTATTATGGTTGTTTGCTACAAACAAACTCAAAAGGCTCTCGACCTAATGTGCTACATCCTCAATGTCACAAAACTCTTCGCCATATTGTTTCCTTTGACATGTTAATTTCTTCTTCTTTTTTTTTTTTTTTTTTTGTCGGGTTTTTTAATCAGGATGCACAAATGTCGGAGGGGTTTTCCAAATTGCCCTGATAAAGGACAAAATTGTATGATGCAAAAATAACCCAGCTCTTTGGGAATAACGGGGTTAAATTCAGATTCCCGGCTTCCCAATAGCCCAGGTCAGAACTTTTGTGGGCTAGATCAAATTTTGTGTTTTCAAAACTATGGGCCTTTAATTTACGTAAGTAGCTTTAGCTAAAGGCACATGCAAGGAAACCCATGCTTGCTTGTATTTTGCAATCGCCGATTAGCAACGCCGAATCACTCAGACAAACAATAAGTTGAACTCGATTTCTTGGGGTTGGAGATTGAGAAGAAATTCAGATTCATTAAACATGTTTAGAATTGGTCGAGTGATAAACCAAACAAGGGCAGCTTCGGTCATTACTTCAAAGCAATTAGGTTATGAAGATAAGCTCTTTCCTCTTCTTCCTTCTCAAAAGTCCTCCACTCGCTTCCTCGACATTTACCAGGTACTGTCCTTCTTTTCGTTTGCTTTCTTTTATCTTTAATTTGTGACCGAACTACCAGAGAAAATTAAACAAATTTCGGAGCCTTTACTTTTCCTTTACATTCAATTCTGTTTATGGTATTCCTCGTTGCAGCTTGGGAACAAACAAGCAATCGAGAAAGAACGTGCCCGGCTGTAAGGGTTTTTTTTTTTTTTTTGGTTATAGTTTAGTTGAGGCTTGTGAGCATATTGAATTGATATTAGTATTGTTTGATGTGATTTTCGGCAGTGCAGATGAGATGAATAGAGGATACTTCGCTGACATTTGGGAGTTAGAGAAACATGGTGGGAAGGTACGTACTACCATATTATTGTGTAGTCATCAAGTTATGCCAAATTTATTGTGCCTCTTGTGAACTTTCTTCAAATTCTTACATGCATTCACTTCGTTTTGGCTCATGGCTAAACTGTATCTGCAAGAAACATTACAGTGAAGTAATGCAGTTCTTTACGGTATTTTGATTGTGTTTATAATGAAAACATTTAATAGTTATGTCCCGGATTAAATTGGTGATTTCAAATTTATAGTGCTGGTGGAATTGGATGAAATGGTTTTTGGGCAGATTGCAGTGGCAAATAAGATCATAATTCCAGCAATAGCAGCCAGGAAGTTTCCTAACTTGAATGTGAGTTTCTCAGATGGTAGAACTTTAAAACTGCCCATTTGTTCCAGTGGAGATGCTGTTAATGCTGACAATGTAGCTATTCCTAAAGCATCTTTGCTTTGTCTCACATTTCGTGCGAGTTCCCAGGTATTTAGATTTGGGCCATGTTTATGTTTATTTGGATTTTCTTTATGAGCTTAATTCATTCCATGTTAAACATGATTATGGTTATGTTTATGATTAACTTGGAAGCACGGCGGTTGAAGTGTTTGGTAAACACCCTTTTTCACTTGGTTGGTTATGTTTATCACCCTCCCCACATATATATACTTGACAGCTAGTGATTCCATCTCACAGCAGTTGATTTAAAAATCACATCTCTATCCCAAGCATATTAAGTGGTTTTCTGTTAGTTGGAGTAAGGATTAAAACTATCATATCTAGTAATTCTATGTCACAGTAGCTTTGAATTAATAGCATAACATCTCTATCACAAGCATACTGTGTTAAGCGGTTATTTCTTAGTTGGATTAAGGGATTAAAACTGTTATGAGTGAAATGGAGAAAAAAGAAAGGTGAAGACTCTGTTTGAAATGAATTAAGCTAGTGGTATGCACCATGCAGTTTGCAAATTGCATTTTGTAACCAAGGGATCTATGACAAAGAGTTACATATTCAAAATTTTAGGTAGAATATTATGGGTAAAGATATTGGTCTTTTACACACACCCTTCCCTGAATTTTAGGCTTGTTTAACATTCACTTCCTGTTCACAGGCAATGGTTAATTCTTGGAGCACACCATTTTTTGAAGCCTTTAGTGATTCAAATAATGTGCATCTGTACGAGGTACCATAACTTTGCTATTTCATTCTGACAGGTTTTTCTCATTGTCTTCTAGCTCACTACTCAGAAATGCCTTAATAGACTTCTGTATTCCATTGTTGCAGTTCAAGAACTAAAAATCATTGGTGAATTAATTTGAAAGTTTTTTGATGCTCTAACTAAAGTCTCAATGTAATTTATTGAGTGAAAAGAGTCTTGATATCAGGCCAACATCATATTATAACATGTGAAGTTAGATGCTTTGGAATCACTTCTAATCATATGTGTCATGATTCACAAATTGATTAGCAGAATCTACTCAATTCTGCATTAATGAAGAGCCCCCAATGATCATGCTAATTCAAGCTAACCTGACCTGATGTTGTTCTAAGATTTGTTTGTTTGAAAATCACTTTTTCCAGATTCAAACTTATTACAATGGTTTATCTTAAAGCCCCTTCTTGGTTGATACTTTTAACAATGTCAGAAGATTGGGATTTCAAGGATCATTCAGCTGTTCTAACAATTATTGACCTGGCATCAGTTTTATCCGTATCATATCATACCTTGCTTCTTAACAATAAGATTATCACCATTTCAGGTATCATTTATAGACAAGTGGCTGTTATGTTGGAATCCAGTTAAGCGGATGCTTCTCAAGATCATGAGGAAATCTAGTGAGAGAGGGGAGAATTTGCTCCAGCGGCAGATTGTTTATTCATTTGGTGACCATTTTTACTTCAGAAAAGAGCTTAAAATACTAAACCTTCTGACTGGGTATAGACGCATTCTGTTATAATTTATGAGATATCCAGGCAGATTTGGTTGTTAGCTAAAAAGTATATTTTATTGATTTTTCTTCCCCACAGGTATATTTTTCTTCTTGACAAATTTGGTAGAATAAGATGGCAAGGCTTCGGATTGGCTACACCAGAAGAATTATCATCCCTTCTTTCTTGCACATCACTTCTTTTAGAAGAAGAATAAGTTAGGCAAAGCATATTTCATATCCTTTACTTTAAGATTAAATTTATGTGAAAACAAAAACATTAGTGAGGAATTATCTATCTCTTTGTTTGTGATTATTCATTGCATAGCAGTTTCTTTTATAACACAACATAACATATATCCAGCCACTGCTTGCAGTTAACATCGGTTGATGAAAAGCACGTTTGGATTTGGTAATGCTGATTGTGGAAGTTGTAATAAGCTTGTTTGCACAACAGGCAAAAATATGGAATCAGACACCGACTGCTGGTCTCTATTTTGTCGTGGGAGACCTTGTTTTAAGTTGTGAAGGAACTGATGTAGATGAGTTCAACATCTACAAAAATTATAGTATGTGGAGTTGGAAAACCTTTTCCATTAATTATAAGATTTTTATTTTCCAAATCTGTTATTTGCAGTTCCTTTTATGGTGTGAGTAGTATTATTGTTTGATACCAGAGATTAACTCTTCTAAGTGGAAGAATTAAATAATTAGAAAGGTGATGGTACATTATCACATGGCGGGAAGAGATTTGTTGATCATTTTCCGACATCCCGAAATGAAAAGATGCATCCCCATAACCAACTGGAAGACTTTCTTTTTCTTTCTGTTTTGTCGTTCATCTTTTTTAGGTTAAAGCAACTTCAGCAGGGTGGTAGCTTTTCCTTTTATGGTGGTCCACTTTCTGCCAAGACAAGAGATGAACAGAATTATTATTATTATTATTATTATCAAACTAGATTTTCATACTTTTGGTATTATTAACACGTCATAGAAGTGATATCTGTTGTGGCATGCACGTGTGCATTTGAATTGAATGTCATGCGCAGCTGAGAAACATCCCTAAGTTGCATGTTT
Source organism: Swietenia macrophylla (assembly GCA_032401905.1). NCBI lineage: Eukaryota > Viridiplantae > Streptophyta > Magnoliopsida > Sapindales > Meliaceae > Swietenia > Swietenia macrophylla. Next base: position 6,943,676 of record CP135566.1, read on the forward strand.
AGTGACTGTCAGTGTTTTTACAAATACAATGTTTAAAGTGTTTAATAGATATGTATTTTTATTTTAACGATAAATTTTGGCGTCTTTCTTTTTAAATATTGTATAAATTTTTAATAAAAATTCTATTCATTTTTTTGGTTGTTGATGATGATGAAAGAACCGTGACTATTAAAAAAAAAAAAAAGGAAGTAACGTACAAGGGTGGTGGTGGTGGTTCCTGAAATGTAAGATGGGGCATAAACTTTTAGATTTAAAATCTAAGAATAATATTTAATGATTCTAGTTTCAGCAATTTTGGATTGGATGAGATTAATGGATGAAAATTTAGGTTGTAATTATAAGGAAATTTTTAAATGGATAGAATTTCAGTCATATATTATAATACTAACAATTATAGGAAAGGACATTGAATTCAGGCGTGTGTAAAAGAGGTAGATTTGATTTGATTTGATTTGATTTGATACTTTCTTTCGAATGTGTTCTATGAAAACTTGGATGCGTAGCTACTGGCCGCGCCGGAAAAAAAAAGTAAAAAAAGAAAAAAAAATGTTGTTTGTTATAATATTAACAGCAAGAAGAGCTCTCTTTAATAATTGGCCAAACGAACGAATATCCAGAAGGAAAGTACAGTGGAAGAAAGAAAGAATAATTAAATTTAGTGGTCAGCTAAGGAACAAATGCTTAATAAAGAAAGGCAAATGGGGCCACCTGAGCTCGCAATTAGAAAACAAGGAAAGGAAAAGTATGTTCAAGTTTCTTTAATTTGACCGGCGCCAGTAAATAAGGAGACCAAAACTAATTGTTCCTACGCATGTAGTTAGGTTTTCATTTCTTTAATTTGACCGGCATCACTAAAAAAGCAAAGGAAATTAACTTTGACCTAGTAATCTCCACCTTGGCGAGTTTCTCACTTGAGTGAGAGACCATGATCATATAATTCCACCATCGAAGTTCCTTCCTTGAGCGAGAGACCACGATGCATAACCTCACCGTTGCTGCATCCAAATGTCACCTCCACTTCCACCAAAATTTGCAGCTTACGAAAAACACCCTGCCTATAATTAGATTTGACACGAGAATCCTTTCTAACAGTAACATAATTCTCAATAGATAATGGATATGTTCTTATCTTCAGCAGCACCATACACTGCCAGTTCGAAATACAAACTACTTGGAACGAAATTCTTAAATTTTCTCCAACATACTTAGAGAAAGCTATGTTAAAATTATCCGCTCTTATGTTTGACTCTCTTTGGAGTTACTCAACTATTGACATTAATTTATGTGCACCGTCACAAGAATCTAATAATATGTTATAAGAATATTTTATTCATTAATTCAGAAAAAATCACCATCTCTATAAAAAAGGTATCTATCACTAACAAAATTACTAACATCTATGCTATTGGTTTAAAGTTATTTAACTAACTTATTTTTCATAATTGTACATAAAGTATCTTGATTACTCACACCTTTTGATAATCCTTAAGTACTGCGATTGCCTGTAATTTTAGATTAACTTTGGTTCAATACCTTGTATATTCAAATTAAATTAATGTATACATGACTTGTATTTATCCTAAACCAAAATATATCCATTAAATTCTACCACATCAACTTCACTAAATTTAAAAATATACTTGTTTAACATATTTCTTTTACCTTGAGACTTGGACTTTTGATACCACTTATTAAAAAATAAGTAATAAATAAAGGTAAGTGTATATAAAAATATTAATTACACAATACAAAATTTTACATGAAAAACTCTTATATCGAATAAAAATTAGTAATTTTTTGTCATGAACAATTTCTAATTACACCTAATCATACTCATCTCAATTTTTTCTCGTATCCAAACCCCAATTGCACCGAATTATACCTATTTTAATTTTTTGTCCTCGCATACATTTAAGTACTTTAAAATATCACAAATCTCATTGTTTTACTAAAATTAGTGCCCACGTTAATAAAGTTCAAATTGATACTAAATCTTAATAAAGTCTTTATTACTAAAAATTATCTACTATCAGATATTATATCAAAAATAGTGTAAATTTATTTTAAAAATGATATCAATCTTTTGATGTACAGGGAGTAATAATTTATTTCGTTTAATAATAGTATTTTTTTTTCTTGTATTAGACAAATTCTAATTTTAATAAGTAAATCTTATAAGAATATTATCTGACCACTAAAACATAAATCCTCCTAAAACAAGAAATTATTAACAAAAAAATAGACTAAGAAACCTTGTACATATTTGACATATAAATATTGGAGAAAATATAGCCATATATTCTTAAAAAAAATTTATTGTTAATATATAATTTTTACATTTATTTTTTAAAAATTTCTTTAAATTTTGAATTAATATTTGCAGAGCATACATTAATAAAAATAAATAGTTAGGTATTGAGTGTCATTAGTGAAGAGGATTGTATGCCATAGCACATGCCCTGCAAGAAAAGTTTGAGGAAGGAAGGAAGCAAGCAAGCAAAGCATAATTACGGCACAAGTCAAAAGTCACAGCATACGACAAACCTACCCTTACTTCGTTCAAGACATTCCCCTTACCATATTCATCTTAAAATATTTCCTTTACAAAAGTTGAAAGATTCATTTCATACAGTAAGGAATAGACGTGGATTCTGAAAAAAAAAATAAAAAAAATCCCAAAAGAAATTTTTAAAAAGAAATGGCCTTTGGAAAATTGGGAACACGTTAATAAGAAATTGGTTTAGGTTAACAACCTTAGACCCAGTCGCCCTGAAAAACAACACAACCTAGAATCAAATATGTTATTTATTTATTTATTTGTAATTAAGAAATATTGAAAACTCATTTTAAATAAAGTTTAGATAAGTATAACCAATCGTCAAGATGTGGAATAGTTTGGTAAAAGCAAGCAAGCAAGCAAGCAAGCAAGCAAAGCTGTTGGAAGATATGCTTATCATTATTATTCATTTTAGGTAAAAAAAAAAAAAAAAAAAAAGGTATAGAAATAGGTGTACGCAGTGGAATTGATGTTCATCCATTCACTCAAGGAGATACAATCAAATCAATATTAAGATCAATCAAATCAAATTTGAGCCACCCCACCCTACTTTATTTTCCTTCTTTCCACCCACAAGTGCATGCCCAGACTTTTCTTTGTTGCTAAGAAAACCTCCCTTGAGAACAAAAACTGCTTTATCTTATTATTATTATTAGTTAAACAACTAATATATCTTATCATGACTAATTATGTTAAAATCCCTTGTATTAAGGGTGGGGATGTCAAGCCGCCAATCAAAATTAAAGTACATAATTTTTAACGATCAAAGATAATAAGAATTTCTTTTCTTCTCTTTTTTTTTTTCAAAAAAACAAAAAAATAAAAAAGCTCTAAACATTTTTAATGGTCCTCAATCCTCACTCACCAATTTCAGCCTCCTCTGTCATTTTTGTAAATTTTATTTATTTATAATTTATATTTTAACTAAATCGATTAATAATATCTTATTACATCCTTATAATCATTTTATTAATGTATAAAATATTTAATTTTTGATATGAAACGAAACTTGAAAGTAGTGGTACAAGTTCTCATCTTTATATTAAATAATAGGGACGGTACATGTGTCAAGTTTAGATTAAATTTAACATATGTATTAATTATATAATTTAAAACTTAATCTTTCAATTGTGAAAAGTAAATTTATCCAATAATAAAAAAAAACTCATGTAAAATAAATTAAGACGTGCGTACGTGAATTATGATTTATATGAATTTAATTTTTTTTATAATCTATAATTATAAAATCAAATACATAAAATTTATAACCTCAAATATTATATGTTTATAATCTATTATATTTCAAATTTTATATTTGACGTTGCAAATTTTAAATTAAAAAATATTTATATTAATATGAAATAGTTATTATGAACATTCACCTTTCATATTATGTCGATTTAAAAATAATTATTGTTAAAATATTATCAAACATAATATATGGTATGATAGTATTAAATTAAATTAGACTTTAAAGTACAAAATGTTGGCTTTTCTTAAGTTTATCAAAATTAGGGTTAGCTATCAGTTAGTGGGTATTGATCTTAAATGGCACCACGTGTCGAGGGTCAACTGAGAATCGAGCAATCTCCTCCATCTGAGCACTAAAATGTTAATATCGAGTAAGCAATGAATATGTTGTCTCGTCCACACCAAATCTTATCGAGAATAATTGCGTATTACAAGAGTCCCCGGAACAGTTGATAACTGCCTGTCAGTCGAAATCAATAACCGTTCATTGCACAATGCGAAATGACCGCTCACTCTCGCGAAGTAACCATCTGTAATTTGGAGTAACTACCTATTAGTTGAGCTAATCGTCCATCAAAAGAGCTATTCAAGACACAGTTAATTTCAAGAGAAAGGAAGACCGTCATGCTGTCAAATTTTCATTAGGTACATATTTTTTAAATCCTCTTTTGTCTTTTCATTTTCTTTTTCGAGTATTTTAGTTTTAAAAAACTATATAAATCAGCCTATTATTAATTTAGACATTAGAGGGTTATTACCAAACAAGCATTAGCCTTTTTGATCAATAGTGATTTTGTAGGAGGAACTAAGGCATTGAGAATCCAGGATCGAAAAAAAAATTTTATTACTATTAAGATTCGAGTAGAAGAATTTATTAACAACTTATATTCGAAAATCTAATATTAACAATAAGTATTTATGTGTATATAAAAAAATTACTTAAAATTTACGTGAACGTTGCGCTAAGTAAATGACACAATAATATATATTTTTATAAAATTTATTATACAGTAAAATTGATAAAAATTTTTAAAAAAATATCTGATAAAAATTTTGTTAAAATACCAATAATGTCCTTCGTTGATATCTTTACACAAGAAAACCACCCATTTTGTAAAAAGACAATACAACCGGACGCAACACAACTTCGGCTTTAATGATAGTTTAATAATGCGTAAAATAAATAAAATATTAAAAAAAAAAAGGTAGTAGAAGATAAGGAACGTGGATTGCAGACTATTTTCTTTTTATTTATTTAAAATAATAATAAAAAGTTTTTTTTTTTTAAAAAAAAAAAGGGGCAAAATAATTGTGGTGTGGCTTGGTTTTTGTAAAAGTGCCTAGAGATTGGTGCTGCGTCTCTTTTTCTTGCCTTAAGTCGAATTTCGGAACATCTTTCTTACTTTTTTTTTTTTTTTTTTAATTTCAACGGTCCTGATATTGGAATTGGCATTGGATTTGAGGGTGGATGATGGCCCCTCTCCTTCAACATTATTTTTTGTGGGCCGGTCAACCAATTTTTTTTTTTCTTTTTTACTTCGTCTCGATTGCTTGGAAGTTTACTCCAGATTGTACTTGTGTATTGCCCGGAAGATTCATAACACTCTTTACTCACAATTAGAAGATAAAAAGAGGTTAGAGTCACGTGGGATTGTGATATATTTTATATTTAAAATTTTTATTTTTATATTAATTATTTTTAAATTTTTATTAACATTTAAATTTTTTTTATTAATTATTTTTAAATTTTATATTAATCATTTTAAGTAATTTATTTTAAAATTTATATTAAAAATATAAAGTATAAATAATTTTTTTTTTATTTTTTACTTAAATTAATGTAATATAAATAATTAAAATTATATTTAATTATGTGTGTTGTCATAATCTAAATACATTAAATTTAATCTTAAGAAGAAGTAAAATGTGAACAAATATGGTGTAACTACTTCTATCTTATAAGATAATATATTAATCAGTAATATTGAGAATTAATCTTTTGATTATTTATAATCATACGAAGCTTTTTATACTTGAAAAATATTTCAACAAATTTTTTTAAAAATATTTTAATTTTTTAGTTAAAATAAAAAAAAATATATTAATATTTGGGTGAGCGTTGTTAACTAGCTCATGTCATGTATGATGTTTTCTTAATCACATAACACGAGGGAGTAATGGGTGCCAATATTTGACGGGGAAAGCAAACAAGCAAGGATTATTGATTATATAATTAATTAATGCATCTCATAGTTGAATTAATTATTTTAATATCTAAAATTACTATAATAATATCTGATAAAACATATTAAAAAGATAAATAAAAATCAAACACGTGTGGGGGAGGAGGAGGGATTCTTATTCCCACGGGTAACTAGCACCTGAAAAATAAAATAAATAAAGAATTCAAGTGCAGTCGGGCGTGGTTCATACGCACATGACACGGAGTTCACCAAACGCGGTGAAAGTCTCATTCCGCATTCCAAAATATAAAAAATGAATACAAAGATTACTGGTATGTATAAACAATATGAACGTAATCCCCCATATATATACATATATATATATATATATTTGTTTTTATGAAACTTCTGTTATCTGAGTCTTTTCTTTTCTCTCAAAACCCTTCTCTCTGTCTCTGGAATGGCGTAAACTATTGATTTTTTGCTATCTGAAATTGTCCCATCTCTCTCTCTCTCTCTCTTTGGGATCTTTCAGAATACAAGTTTAGCCGTCGGAGTTGGAACATTCTTTTGACTATCTTATTTAGAAGAACTGCTTCCGAAAATGGCGGCGATGTTTCCTCTTGGAATTGTACTCGCCGTCGTGCTTTTGCCTGTGGCGGTGGTGTTGTGTCATTTCCCGGCTACTTTGACGCTTGAAAGGGCTATTCCGCCGAGTCACAAAGTGGAGTTAGATCAGCTCGCAGCTCGTGATAGGATCAGGCATGGCAGACTGTTACAGACTTCGAGTGCGGTTGTTGATTTTCCAGTTCAAGGGACTTTTGATCCGTTTCTTGTTGGGTAAATCTGTTTATTTTTTATTTTTTGCTTTCGAGAAATATATAGTTTTTGGAAGTGTTGTTGTGAGTTTGCATTTTACTGGTCTTAATTTTATTTATTATGTTCTGTAATCTTAGTCAAAGTGGGTTCAATTTTTACGCTGTTAGCCTCTCAATTATTTTTTTTTTTTCTAAATCCTTTTTCTTTTCTGTTGCTTTGGCTTTTGTTTTGTGTCCTAGATATAGATTTCCATTTTCTTTGGAATTGATGGTTATGCGACACCATTATTTAATAGAGAGATTATATTTGGTTCTTTTATTGGCTATTCTGATTTATTTAAATTTTTATGGTCTTTTTTAGGCTTTATTATACAAAAGTGAAATTGGGTTCTCCACCAAGAGAATTCCATGTGCAGATTGATACTGGAAGTGATGTTTTGTGGGTCAGTTGCGGTTCCTGCAATGGTTGCCCAGGAACAAGTGGACTCCAAGTAAATTTGCATTTCTTTATATGTAAACTTTCTATTTATGATCAAATTCCTCAAAACTTTATAAATAATGGGGCAATTGTTCTATTAATTTCTCAACTGGGTTGCTTGCTTCTCGAACAGATTCAGCTTGATTTCTTTGATCCTGGGAGCTCATCAACAGCTTCATTGATCTCTTGTTCGGACCAAAGATGCAGTTTAGGACTTGATTCAGCAGATTCCAGCTGTTCAGCTCAGAGCAATCAGTGCAGTTACACGTTCCAATATGGAGATGGCAGTGGGACTTCAGGCTATTATGTATCAGATTTGTTGCACTTAGACGCCATTCTTGAGGATTCTTTGACTACAAATTCTTCTGCTCAAATTCTCTTCGGGTAAGCTGCAAGAATCAGCCAAGTTTAACATGGTAGTTTCTGCTTCATTTGTGCCTTATTTTTAGAATAAAGTTAGAAATCAATCTTGATAGGCTTATTGTGGAACAGGTGTAGCACCCTGCAAACTGGGGACTTGACAAAGTCTGATAGAGCAGTTGATGGGATCTTTGGATTTGGCCAACAAGCTATGTCTGTAATCTCTCAGCTTTCTTCGCAGGGTCTAACACCAAGAGTATTCTCCCACTGCTTGAAAGGAGATAGTAGCGGTGGGGGTATATTGGTTCTTGGTGAGATTGTGGAACCAAATATAGTTTATTCTCCTCTCGTCCCATCCCAGTATGTTATTTTTGTTACTGGAAACTATTACTTTCATCTCCTGTTTATTTCATCATTGAATAGAATTTTGATGACAGTTGTGAAAAGAGATAGTTATTGGTTTTGGTTTAATGCATTTGCACCAGATTATCACTTGTTTCTTTTTGGCCTTTATCATTTGTGTGTGCAGTTCAGCACTTCTTTCTGTTATAGGTTCAAATCATCTGTTCTACCATTAGGGCTTTTCATAGTTTTCATTTTAATCAAAAGAAATGAGAACTGACAGGCCTTATACAGTTAGAACTAGCAGTACTCCTTGTATTTTTTTCTAACAGCTTTATAGTAATCGTTTCAACAGCATCTTGCTGGCTTAGAAAAATTCAATTTACATTTTTGAACAGCACAAACTCTGAAAAATGTGTGTTTAGATTTATATGATTGGGACTAGTAAGTGGTAGCTTGTGAAAATTTGAAGTTATATGTTAGTTTGAAATGAATCATTAATCAAAATTGCAAAATTTTTGACTGTTCTGGAGGGCTGGGGGAAAATGACCTGTGAAAGGAGAAGGTAGCTAAATTGATATATTATGTCTCTTCAATCACCTTTAATGGAGTTATTATTAAGCTTAGGCCTCCCCTTGACTTATTTAGTGTTTTGAGGCAATCTATATTTCACTGTAATGTGACTGGCTTCTTTCTTTAATTTTTATGCGTTGATTTCAAGCTTGTTTTTGTTATGTGAAATAGTTGGTAGCACTTTATATCTGTTATCTGATGCCTTGAGGCAGTTATGTGTTAATAGGCAAATGCATTTTATCTGTTTCCATGTTTTTATTTTCAGATCTTGTGACCATATGAATTTATTAGTTTTGATTAACAAATTTTAGGCCTCTTTGACACGCCCGGTCATTAGTTCCCGAAAACCTCGTGCCTGTGTTGATAGAGAATTATTTTAAAAGAGATGGTGAGCAAATCTTATTATACTAAATAATAATATTGTTACAGTGATAAAAAAAAAGGGAAAGAAATGATGGTCCCACTTGTGTTGAAAAATTTTCATGGGAACATCTAGATTTGTGAACAATATGTGGAATCTTGTGTCTTGAACATTTGGAGTTCTTCATGTCAATTAATACCTGAATTGTCAAACAACTTTAGAAGTCTCATTTTGATTCCAATATGTTGACTGGCATGATCTTCTCACTTTTCAATGAATCAATGAGGATTTGAAAAGTAAAATAATTGACTGGTGCAAGTTTGACTACCCAATCGTATGTCCACAATTTCAGGCCTCATTATAATCTGAATCTTCAGAGCATTTCTGTCAATAACCAGATTGTGCCTATTGACCCCTCAGCGTTTGCAACGTCAAGCAACAAAGGAACTATAGTTGATACTGGGACAACTTTGGCATACCTTACTGAAGCTGCTTATGATCCTCTAGTCAATGCTGTAGGTTTCAGCACGCAAAGTTTCGATTTTCTAATTAAAAAGCTTGAACCTTGATATGGATATTCTTAAGCAATTATCAAATGTGCATATTTTGTCTTTTTTTTTTTGGTAAATTAGAAGGGAGTTCTGTGTGACTATGAACAGTGGGGAAAAAAAAACTTTAGCAAAGATTGAAATATACTTATTCTCTTGCTGTGCAGATAACAAGTTCTATTCCACAATCTGTGCACCCGGTTCTGTTTAAGGGAAGTTGGTGTTTTATAATTACCTCCAGGTTCACTTTCTTGATTAATTGTCTAGTTTCTTTTCATTCACTGCTCATTCTTCTGCGATAAGCATAACTCTTATGTATGTGTATTTTTTGTGTTCAGTATTCGGGACATATTTCCTCAAGTTAGCTTCAACTTTGCTGGTGGGGCTTCCCTGATTTTAAACCCGCAAGACTACCTTATACAGCAGAATTCTGTTGTGAGTTGCTAACTTACTAAAAACATCAATGCATGATAGACATCATACAATACACCGCATACATAAATATATGTGCATATGGATGCATATCTGTTCTTTACCGAATGTGTTGTCTTTGGTGTGTTTTCTCCATGCAATTTTTATTTCTTTATTTTGGCTTTGCATATTCCACTTTTGCCTCTGATAATGGTGCAACATGGTGGAAAATTCCAGCAGCAACCACTGAATTATTTCTCCAACAGCTATCTTTAGACAACTAATTGGCTGACTTAGTTCTTGTTTGATCTAAATTTGATTCCAATGCTCACTTCTCCTGGTTTTCATTATTCTTATGTTGCTTTATCCATGTGTTTACTTTAATCCAATGTCCATGTCAACAAATAAAGTTTTTGAGGTCTTCCGTTTTGTGTTTGATTTCTCAATTTTCTTTTATCTTATTTTTCTCTCAGTTTAAATATCCGAACGTGTATTTTGAAGGATTAGAATTTCTACAAAAACTGTTCCTCAAACAGATCAATATATGGTAGATTCTTCATTACTGCTAATGCTGCAGTCCCGCATGTGTCCTTCGTAACTGCTTGTGCTGCAGTCCCATATGTTCTATGACCATTTCTTGCTATTTTACCAGCGGATGCAGATTTATTTTATTGATGTTACTGTTCCTATCTATTTGCTAATAAGTGGATCTCTGTTGTCAAAGTGGTATATATACAAATATTATGATGTTGTTTGGGGTCACATTATGAAGAATTTCAGTTAAGTATTTTGAATCCCCAACTGAGATGGGTATTCCTTTACAGGGTGGTGCTGCTACATGGTGCATTGGCTTTCAAAAAATTCAGGGTCAAACAATCTTGGGAGGTATTCATGCCAAAGAGAAAATATTTCCACTTTTGTATTTATAGTTTAATTACGTGTCAACTCTCTCTCTCTCTCTCTATATATATTTATGTATTTATACTTATAATCCCTTCGAATTTTTTGTTTAACCTGTAGGTAAAATGTCAGTATATTGTCAAAAACTTGTAGCTGATATTTTCCTGTCCTGATTTTATATATCTTAATTAGCACGCTGGTCCCATGATGGATACTTATAACTTAGTTTTGATATTAAATAGAGAAAACGAGAAAATTTAATAAAGATTTCATTGAAAGGAGGGCTATTTGTGTCATCTTCATGACATTTTTCTCTTAGTTTCCTAGATCCAAGACCAGTCTCCATGTCTAATTTTCCACTGATGTGTTAATCAAATCTTTTGCCTGCTGTCTTGGGAGATTTCCCAATTAAGTTCTTACAGTTTTGTTCTGGAATAAAAAATTTTAAAAAGAAAAAAATATCCTCTTTTGCTCAGCATTTATCAATTGTTTTAGTTAATTAGTTAATTTGTTTTCTTGTTTGCTGTTGTCAGGATCTTATACAAAGAAGCATTCCTTCTTTATTCATCATTATAAATCTACGGCTTTCGAGAAAATTGAAGGAATGCAAAATAGTGATACCCCCCCGCCTGATTTTTAACATGTTTCCAAACTGCATGACCAGGAAATTCCATTATTATGATTGCTAGCTAGAGTCTGGCTAACAATTTGACCCTTTTTTTAATGTTCAATCCTTTTATGTTCTCTTATCTTGCTTATTTTCGGAGCTTGACCAACTCTTATTTTTCTTTATTTTTGCAGATCTAGTTCTGAAGGACAAAATTGTTGTTTATGATCTGGCCGGTCAGCGAATTGGATGGTCTAACTATGATTGTAAGTTTCTATTACCTCTTGAATGTGGCACAGATTTGATACGTAAAATTGTGTTTCTTTTATTTGCTTGTTAGCCTCTTAGTTCACACGTGTAATGAAGCAAAATCTCACCTCTTGTATTTAAATTCATGTACTTAGGTTCAATGTCGGTGAATGTATCTACAACTTTAAATACTGGTAGGAGTGAATTTGTAAATGCTGGGCAGCTAGACAACAGCTCACCAAGAAATGTTCCTCAGGAGTTGATGACAAAGAGCATGATAGCTTTGATTGTGCATATATTTATGCTTGGCAGTGGGAGTTTTCTGCTGGCCCTGTAGCAGCAATCGGGAAGTTAGGTTATCATTTATGCGGATCATTGCTTTCGGCTGCATTTTCTTTGGAATATATCTTCGTTAGTCATGTAGAACGAACAAGATTGCTTGATTGATTGGCCTGGCTGTGGGTGGCACTGGCAGTATTGTAAATTACGTTTAGACATACAGTGGATCATTGGTTTAACAGCAGCATTGAATATATATATATATAGATATGTATATTTTTATTATTTTATACAAAATCATCTTTTGCTTTGCTTTTGTTTGTTACTTCTTCAAGCTCATTTCATCGAATAAATGAAGTGCGCAATAGGTAATATGTGGATCCTAATAATAAATATGTTGATGATTAGGATGATTTCGAGTTTAATTTTGATCTCAGGGTGGTCCATTCTGATTGTCTGTGACTTGGTGATTTTATATTATTGAAACGTATATTGTTGCACTTGGATGCAATCAATCTTCTCGTTATATATATTTATATATAATTAATGATAGAATTCAATGATATGCTGCTGCTGTGTCATTTTTACATGATTACTACTATCATACGTTTATCTTTATAACTAGTAAGTTTTTAAGTTTATTTATTTACACCCTAAATTTTCATCACATGTTTGTGCTTTATTATAATTTTATTTTATTTTATTTTTATAATTTAACATAACTAAAGTAAATGAATAATTTATACTTGATAGTTCATCTCTATTGTACGCTCATTCTGTCATATTTTTAAATATAAAACCTCTCCTCTTTGATGTGAAAAAAAAAAAAGAAGAAGAAGAAGACCCAACAAACAAACTGATGTTGTTTAAAATAAGCTTTTAACCAAAAGAAATTATAATTATATAAATATATAGTGGCCAGCAATTAATTTATCATTGTTAAGATAGTAATGGTTTGTAACTAAAATATTATTATATTAAAATAATAATGGGAAGCAATTTGTTAAAAAGAAAAAGGAAATTTAAAATTGAGTACTTTATTATTCACAAGCACAAGCAACAGTATTGCTCGTGTTAAGACATATTCATTACTTCTTATTTTAATTGTATTCTATTTAAAATGCAAAATAAATAAATAAATAAATGTTAGGAGTATAAATAAAAATGAGATTTAACTGAAATCTATTTTAGCATTTATAAGAGTGTGTAAAATAATAGCTCATCTTTAAAAAGGACCATTCCAGTAAAATAATGCTAATCAAAACCCAAAACCCTGATCTGATCCGATCCAAGGAATGCAGAAGCCCGCATGCATACACACACGTACCTTTATAATTAGTTACCCAAAAATAAATAAATAAATAAATAAATAAATAAAACTCAACACTCTAATACATAGTATGTAATTCAAATTCAAATTGCAACTAATTCTAACATTATTATTGGCGCGCTTTACAAACTAAAATCGTAATTCAATACCAACACTTGTTCTTTTAAGAAAATGTTGAATCACAAATTCTTTTACTGACAGTGTGGTTTTCCCTTAAAAGAGACACTACAAAAGATGAGTGAGTGTGTGCGCGCCCGCGCGTGTGCATATAAACGACAGTACATTGCATATATTTTTATTTTTGTTGGGTTGGGGTTGCGTTGTTTGGAGAATGGCAGCAACACCAGAGAGATTGTTCTCGCTGTACGTGGGAGACCTGGACCCGACTGTTACCTGAGAACATCTGAACACGCAGATGTTTTTTTCATCGCTACTATGCACAGATAGTTTTAATCAGTGATCGCTTTGCTACGGTTACGTCAACTTTCATACCCTGCACACTGGTATGTTATTATCAACATACATGCATGCATGCATGCGTAACACACACATTCTCTCTCTCTCTCTCTATTTCCCCGATTATCTTTCTTTCTGTTACTGAAGAGCATTAATAATGCAAGAGTTCAGGTTTTGTTTGTTAATTAGGTGTTTTTGATATCTTTTGAAGAAGATAAATTCTTTGTTTCTGAATTTATGTATGATTGGATCTTTTATTTATTTACTTTTGTGAGGCCTTTATTATTATTATTATTATTATTATTATTTTAACTTTTTAAAGATTCTTTGTATATCTGTAAGTATCTTTTCACTAAATGTTCGACACCATGTTTGTTTTATATATATATATATATATTGATGGCTAGAAATATGAGTGAAATTTTAGAAAGCAATAAGGTACAATTTTCTAATTGCTAGAGGATAAATATATTCATGGGCTTGCGTGCGTACATACGCTCGCGAGAATCTCTAAAATTGCAAACTTGCTTTCCAACCATTGCTATTGAGGTGGGAATTGAATTTTCTATTTCCATTGGTACGATCTTAATTTTAACTCTTTTGTTTTGTTTCCTCTTCCAGCAAATAGGGCTTTAGAGGCATTGAATCATACAGTGGTGAATGGTAAAGCAATTAGAGTTATGTGGGCACAGCCGAATTCTGAAGCCAAACTGAGTGGAATTGGGAATCTGTTTGTTAGGGTAATCATCAATAATTAACAACATTCATATTATTCCTCTCTCTATTATCGTTTTTATATAATTTTTTAACTAATTTTTGAACGGCAGAACTTGGCTGCTTCAATTGACAACTCGAAGCTTCATGCAATATTTTCCAAATTCGGACGCATTGTATCCTGCAAAGTGGCAGTATCTGAAGATGGAAAAAGCAAGGGATATGGCTTTGTCCAATTTACAACGGCAGAATCTGCTGGCAATGCAATTCAGAAACTTAATGGTTGTATCATTGAAGGAGAGGAACTGTAAGTATTAATTTGTGTATATCCTAATTACTATTGAAATCTACATTGTTTTCCTTTTTTACGAATATTATTCGATATTGTGTATAGCTGTGTTGCTCAGTTCATCAGAAGAGCTGATAGGTTTGAAGCTGATATTAATTCGGCATCCCACAATTTGTATATAAAGAACTTCGATGAGGAGCTTCTGGAAGAGAAATTCTCCAAGTTTGGAAAAATAACAAGCCTCCTCATTGTAAAAGATGCTAATGGGATCTCTAAGGGTTTTGGTTTTGTGAATTTTGAAAATTCAGATGATGCCAAACGAGCTAAGGAGACTATGCATGGATTAACACTTGGTAATAAATTAGCCTTTCCTTGATAAAATAAACCGATTTCCATTCATTCCTGATTGACGTTATGCATGCACACACCACACACACACACACACATTTCAGGCTCAAAGGTTTTATACGTAGCAAGGGCACAGAAGAAGGCTGAGCGCAAGGCGATTTTTGTTAAAAGAGAAGAATATGCAG
Source organism: Swietenia macrophylla (assembly GCA_032401905.1). Taxonomy (NCBI): domain Eukaryota; kingdom Viridiplantae; phylum Streptophyta; class Magnoliopsida; order Sapindales; family Meliaceae; genus Swietenia; species Swietenia macrophylla. The sequence continues at coordinate 6,958,915 of CP135566.1, forward strand.
TGAACATTTGCAAGCTGCCAAGTGTGCATAATAATCAGGAGCACTGGCATAAAAAAAATCCATTAATATTGCACAGAAGATAAATAACTCGCAGGTTCGAGTGCACATAGCATACCTGAAAACGCAACCAGTTAAAATTATAAAATAACATAAACAATGTATATTCAACAATGCAGTACATAATCCAGTTATAGAGAAGGAAAACATATTATGTGTGGCATCGGTTATTTGTTTATCGTTGCAGGGCATTTGCACTGAAACTGTTCTCATCATACAACACATGGTAGTGAGTTGGGCGCGACTGCTTCCCTGAATAAACAGAGTTGTAGTTAGTACATTGACAAAAAGTAAATGTAACAGAAGTAAGCTTGGCCAGATAAAGTTGCACAACAGTAGTAAATTTGACCTGATAAAGTTGGTTTGAGAAGGCAAAGTCATGTTTACCTGAATTCCTGCAAGGCTGTTAAAGTAAAAGTCAAATTCCGTGCAGTGACAAGTGTGGGTATCAACAACAGTTCCTAAAAGTCAAATTCCATGTAGTGACAAGTGTGGATATCAACAACAGTTCCTAAAAGTCAAATTCCATGTAGTGACAAGTGTGGATATCAACAACAGTTACTAACAAAAGGACATCCCAAAAACATTCATTGAACAAAAAGTTAAGAAAGAATGGTTCCCAGCCATTGGAAAAAGAAAAAAAAAAAAACAAATGGTAAAATAGAAGTGAAAGATTAATCTTAGAAAGCAAAATTGAAACCTGGAAGAATGTTGCCACTCCAATCTGTTTGATCCCATTTTTTGTGATCAGCAGGAGAAAACGAGTATGATGCCTTTTCTAGCACCATGACAAATGTAAATGGTGGCATATATCCCTCCTCAAGTGAGGCAAAAAGCTTGAAAAGAAGAAAGTTTAGCATGTTGCCACAAAGTCATCATAATAACATAACACGAAGCTGAAAATTGAAAGTCTATTATAACACTAAAACAACCAGTAAATTTACCACTTTTGAATTCCTAACACACTTCATCCATTTAACGTTACCTATTGATGTCATAAAGAACCACAAGACACTACATCAGACAACAGAACTTCATTAAGCTCAATTCAGAGCTAACATCAATAGAGGATTTCCTATGTTAACATTATCCTGTCATGCTTATTCTGCTCCACAAATGCTCATGTTTATGTGACAATCAGATATAACCTGGCCCCAACATTTTCTATTTGGCACAAGCCGGTTGGACACCTTAATGCAAAACGCAAATTAAGATTACCTGTCAAATGGCACTCATTTCATGGAGCAAAACCTGGCTGAACTGGCCCTCACAGACACCATCTCTGGCATGAAAATGAAACAATATCAGTAATGTTCTAGAGAACATCCAAGTCATGGTTGGAAACAATCATTACCGATAGAAATAATAAAATGTGAGGTTTATAACGAGTAGATCTCAAAGGGAAATTGACAGTTACCCTGAAAAGTCCAACAGAAGCATAAATTTCCCATAACTCAGGTACCTGAAACCTATTCATTTCTAATTCTAACCTGATCATTCCTCCATGAACAAAACCCCTCTGAGGATCTTGAACAGATTTATAGTGATCTTGGATGATTTCTTCGCGGTGAGGTTGAGCCCACACAATTCCTCTGTACTTGGTTACCTCCAGCCAATCCACAGAGGCCACATCCTGTCGTAGTCAATTCAACCTATAAAAGCAATGAATCCCTAGAAGGTGAATATAGAAGATAGAGTGTATACACTGCTGCTATAGAAGGACAAGAGTCCTCCCTGGTTGTGGAAGGGTGACATCTGCAACAAATATTGTCGTAGGTCTATCAGTCACAAGAGAAATTCTTCCTTGAAACGTGTCAATAGCCCAGTGTCTCGACCACCAACCTGAATAATTTAGAAATAACAAATTAAATCCTCAGTATTAATGAAGGTAACATTTAAATTTAATTTTAAAAAGAAGCAATTTTCAAAGCTTAAGTGAATCAAGAGTCAAATCAATCGCAAAATTATCTCCTACATGTTTTCCTAGCAAAACCTTGTTTTTTCTCCACTATCTTTAACTTATTTTTCTTTTCCTAGCATTAAGATTGCACATTCTGCTGATACTAAAAACCAAACCATCAAAAAACGAACAGCCAGTATAATGGGGTAAACCTAACCTTCACATTGATTTTAAGGGCCACATTTTCAAAATACTGCTTACTGAGTTTTGATGCCTACCAAGGCTGACAGCATTGTGAAACAATCCCAAGTTTAGTTTCACAAACTCGCTTAATTCTCCAATTAGTGGAACAAACCAATGCCGATATAAATAATTAATCATGGATTTAATTACTCACCATATATCCCACTAAAATCAGGTAAAATAAATGAATATTATTTGAAACAGATAACAAACACAAATTGATTTCTCTCCTATCCCATCTCGTAATGCATTGGCACTAAGCTATCTAATGCCAAGAAAAAGGAGGAGGAACTTATTTATAACTTGTTAGAGCAAATTCAAGAAATTGTCTTCCTTTTCAGCATTGCCAACACTATCAACACCATATTTTCGAACAGTTAACCATTATTTCCTACAATTTGCTTGTTTTCGTTTTTGGTAATCTGTGGCTCGTCGATCAACATTAGGTCATCAAGTTTAGTCGAGTATAAACCTAAAGCCTTTGTGTGTGTGTGTGTGTGTGAGTGTTTGATTTTGTTATACTTTTGAATCAATTTTCTTTTTGGATGGATTTCAATAATATCTTGATTGTTCTTACAGCAAATGATACGAGATTATTTCTTTTTACTTGTAAGCAATGGATTTAATTTGTGCGTTTGATATAGAATGTTCGTCTACTACATCTACAGTTTCTTATTTATCTCAATTTGATTTAATACAATCGTTCCTCTGGTTTATTTACAATATTCGTAATAATTTAATTACTTAGATATTTCGTGTCTAATTTATTTTTTTAAAACAGACAAAGTTACTGTTGACCTTAGTATCACATAAACTGTAATTTTCATGATAATAAAATACTAAGGTTCTATCAATTCATGAGGATAAAGTATTATGTAGCAATTGAAGCCAAGAATCAAGTTAACAAGCTTAGGATAATATTGATAAAGTCATTTGTGTAAGAAAACCAAAACATACATGTGTGAAATTTTTTTTTTTTATTTCTTTGCTTAAATTTATGGGATAAAATTCTATTATTATTATTATTATTATTTTATATATATATAATATTCAAAAATAAATGTCTACGTATATGACTATATTCTTTATAGTCTACTACAATATAGATAATATTTGAAAATATTAAAATATATTATTTTCAATATTAAGAATCATGATGATTTCAAATTTAACGATTACATATACTGTTGTCATTATAAAAATTACTTATAATACTTATATAATATTTTATGTAGTGCTTTTATGGCCAGTCAGTTTAGTACATTAATTTATTAACTTGTATATATGTGTTGATTTTATATTTCATATCATGATACATAATTTATTATTATTAGTTACTACGTATACTAGTTTCTATACATTATTGTTGTTATATTAATAAGAATATATGACTAGAGACATTTAATAATACTATTCTACTAATTGAATCTACTATTTTAAAAGTATTATTATATTTATTAAATATATAGATATATAATAATGAAATAATATAAAATATGATAATGTCATGATACATAAAATAAATATGCTAAATATCTAAAAAATATAATTAGAACTTAGAGCATATTTAAATAATTTGTTGTATGCTTGTGTCTATGTGCTTATATTAACTTGTTTAAACTCAATTTTTTTTTTTAATATTCATACTTTCAAGTTGATGCATTTAAAAGATCAAATTAAAGTTCTTCATTGATTTTTACATTTCAAATGGACCTATTTGCAATCTTTCAAAACTTAAGTTTTTGATCTAATCACAAATTTTCAAAACTAATCATGGACCAATTTGTAACATTTTAAAATTTTTTTAAAATATAATGTATTGCTAAAAAAGGCCAAATTAGTCAACTTATTATTTGAACTGGCCAACCGATTGACTTGATTTAAATTTTGGTTCAACTAAATTGGCTGATTGTTTATTCCAATCTGTCCACCGGTTCTTTGAACTCATTAACTAATTCCTTCAGTTTATGTTAAGGTTTTTCAAATATCAAAAATCGATTGATCTTTTACTTAAATTAATCAATCACTTGTGCCTAGTTTTTAAATTTTATTAATCATAACAACTAGTTTTTAAACCTTCACTATAAATGCAAGTCTTATAGACATTGATATTATATTTTGAATATTTTCTTAAGCATTCAAAGCATTTACAAATATATTTTTAGTTTTAAAATCGTCATTGAGTTTTTAAATTGTTACAAACACATATTATACATCTTACTCGTTCATTTGTATACATTGTTTTATTAAAGAGATTATTTAAGCTGTAATATTCTTTTGTAATCTTTTCTCTAAACATAAAAAAAAAAATAAGAAGACTTATTGTACTCTTTTAAAAGTGACATTGAGTAATTTTAAAGTGAAATCACTAGTAAAGTTTAAAGAAGTACCAAAAATTCTCTTTGTTATAAATGAAGTCTTGGGATTTCAAAGTTTATTCTTTACTCGAGTATGATGAGTTTGAGTCGTTGGAAGTGAATCACTTATAAGGCACGAAGGAGTACCAAAAATATTCTTGGTTGTAAATTCAGTGGTAATGTTTGAAGATCTATTAATAGTAAAATTTTTAAGTGGACCTTAATGAAGTAGACATAGGCAAAAATTGTGTTGAACGACTCTAAACCTTGTGTTTTATTTTTCTTTCCCTGACTCTTATTTACATTATTGTTATAGGATATTATTTGATTATCTTGTGTTGTGAAAATTTTTTTAAAGTCCAGTTCACCTCATTCTTGGGTTGCATATCAATATTTCAATTGGTATCATAGTAATGTTTTCTTGTTTAAGACTCAATTGTTGAAAAAAAAAAAATATCTTGTCAACCCTAGGACATTTGGAGGAATCCTCTACAACTAGACCCTTATTCTATGATAGAATACTTATTAGAAAGTTAGAATGAAAATATCTTTACAAAATATTCCTACAAACTACCGATTACTTTGGTAAATTTTTAGTAGAGGTCGCAAAATTCCAATGAAAATTAATAAGAGAAGTTAGTATGTACCTAAAGCCTGGTAGTGAGTGAGATGAAGTTGATATAAAAAAATATCTTCATGAATGCCAATAGTATGTATGTTTATTAATTTAATTTTTCTAAGTTTTGGTAGAAGAGGTTACTTTAAAAATTAACTTTTTTTTTTAATAAAAAGGGTATTCTTGATATTAATTTTATCTCAAACAATCAAACAAGTGATTATTTGACAACCCAAAGCCTCGACTAAATAGAACCTAATCCTACCATTAACTAAATAGAGCCAAAAGTAATCTAAGTGAAAGGGATGCAAGTTAAAACAAATCAATTAGAAAATTGACAAATTTTAGTTCAATACAATATTGTGCACACCCTTAAAGTAAAACGATTAGATTAAATAGGAGTTTTACATGAATTTATTTGCACCTTACAATATATCATGCACATCCTTTTATATCCTATACTCATTCAAATTTTAAAAATTAGTTTTTATCCTAAATATTTTTGAAAATGTCAAAATAAAAATGTATCTTAATTTATTTTCATGCACCTATATATGACACATTTTTTTTCTATACTCGAAATAAAATTCTTAAAATTGATCAAATTTTTTTAAAGAAAAATGAATAAAGATCTTAATAAATGCATATTAATAGTATTGCAGATAAACTTATTCTAGAATTATTTATTTTTTGTTAAAGCTATTAAAGGTCTATTTAGAATTGAGGTATTGTGATTTTAAAATCATAATAACTATAAGATATAATTACAATACTAAAAATTCTTACAGCTTAACACGAGCAAAAGAATGAGAAAGACCCTTTTTTTTGTGGGGGGGGGGTGTGTGGAATTATCGTATATTTTCCCTATGATTTGGCTATACATCAAGTAAATAGTATCTTTTATTTAATAAGCACTTTTTACCTTGTTAATTAACCATTAAAAAAAACTTTAACGAAATCATGGACACTTTGATATTGCTGCTAATTTTTATTTCAACATTAAAAATATAAATAAAAATATATTTAATAAATACTAAAATTTAATAAAATTTTATTACCTATTTGACTAATATTTTTAACATTCCTCTGCTTCCGATAGGCTGTAAGAATTAGTACATGAAAGTCCAATCAAATACAATTCAGTGGCTGTGGTTCCATCTCCGCATAAAAATTGATCACGCTCTGTTGTCTGTAGCCCACTTGATACATTACATATGGCCCACTCGTTCGAATGCAAAATAAACCACGCGCGTCTCAGCACGTGAGAAAACCCCTATCTGCCACTCACCACATATGGGATAGTTAGCTGATTACATCAGACTTCCGGCATACAGACAGAAGCACACCCTCTCAACTCCTCAAAAACCCTAATGGCTTAGCAACCAAATAACAAAACCTTCCATCAGCTGATTCGTTTCCAGAATATTCAAAGCAGAAATTCTCGTTGTTTTTGGAAATTGGAATAACAACTCAAACCCAACCCAAAATTCTGAAGAAACCGATAAAATTTTTATCTTTATTTGGTTCTTCAACTAAGACTGTCATTTGGGTTTCTTGAAGTCAACCAAGAAATCCATCAATTCCATTCAACCTCATTTATCTACTCACTGAATTTGCTAATTTGTTTTTAAGAAATTTTTTGGTTGTTTTTGCTTCATTAATGGCGGAAGATAAGAATGCAGATCGAAGTGAAGTGAGTGATTATACATCAGAGGATGAGGGAACGGAGGACTACAGGAGAGGAGGATACCATGCTGTGCGCATTGGTGATACCTTCAAGAACGGTCGCTATGTCGTGCAAAGCAAGCTCGGCTGGGGCCATTTTTCTACCGTGTGGCTCGCTTGGGATACTCAAACATCGGTACGTTCATTTTTTCTTTTCTATATATTTCTTTCTTTATTAACTGGAACAAAATAAAAGAAAGGAAAACAGATGGCATTTTGAGCTATTATTTGTCCTCTTTCCTTTTAAGGAATTAGAAGCCAATCGGAGGCTTGCAAAGTCAGTTAATTTCTGTTTGGTTGATGAGAAAGTTTAGGAAAGAGGAAGAAAGGGATAAGAATATAAGGCATTTGGTTAGTTAAAAGTAAGACTCTTCTTAGGTTGCTTAGAATGTGGGGAAAGTAAAAGAAAAATCAATTAGCAAGGTTGTACGCGAAGAGTGTAATTGCATTTGTTACCCAGACCAAAGCGTTAGAGAGAATATTCAGAGTGAGTGAAATGTAAGACGTATTGTTTTAACTTCTTGTCTTCATTTTCTTAAAGAAATTTGTTGTTTGATTGTTGAGAAAAATTTCAAAAAAGGAGGGAGAAAAGACAAATTTGCTTCTCTTGTGCAATGATTGTATCTTCAAACTAGATAAAAACTGATTTTACAGCAATCCAGCTTGTGCATTAGCATTAGTCAGATGGACTTCTCAGGTTTAAGTGATGAAGGTTCCAAATAAGAAACATTTATTGTATCAAATGAAGTAGTTATATTCTTGTCATTTATCATTCTCATTACTTAAGATGTTTCTCAACGAATACATGAAAATTGCTACTAAAGTAATTTTTTTTTATTTGCATTTGTTTAATTAGCTTTTGAGGTGCTTTATATTTGTAGTTTTTTACTTTGCATGTTGATTATTCAGTCAGGCCCTTCCTAGTAGTTTACATAGTTCAACACATAAACATGCAGCGAAATTGTTTTTTTTTTCTTTTAAGCATTATGTAGCTTTGAAAGTCCAGAAAAGTGCCCAGCACTACACTGAAGCAGCCATGGATGAGATAAAGATCCTCGAACAGATTTCTAATGGAGACCCAGATGATAAAAAATGTGTTGTGAAGCTTTTTGATCACTTTAAGCATTCAGGGCCAAATGGGCAGCATGTGTGTATGGTTTTTGAGTATTTGGGAGATAACCTTTTGACACTTATTAAATACACTGATTATCGAGGTGTTCCTTTGCCCATGGTCAGAGAAATCTGTTTCCATATTTTGGTGGGATTGGATTATTTGCATCGTGAGCTTTTGGTAATTCACACTGATTTGAAGCCAGAAAATGTATTGCTTTTTTCAATGATTGATCCATCTAAAGATCCCCGCAAATCAGGTGCTCCCCTCATTCTTCCCACAAAAACAGATAAAATTGTGACAGAGCCCAGTGCTTCAAGAGTGATTAAGAGTTTGCATGGGGATCTGACAAAGAATCAAAAAAGGAAGATCAAAAAGAAGGCTAAGAAGGCAGCTCAGGGTTGTGCAGGGAATGAATTGTTTGAGGAAAATGAGGCAGATTCCAAACCACCTAGTCCTGATCATTTCAGTTTTGATGCAAAATCAAAGGGAGATTCTGTTGAAGAATGGTCGAATGGTTCTGTGGCTAAGAGTGATGAAATAAAGGATGCTAGACAAGGAATTAGTAAAGGTCGTAGAAGACCAAGCCGCTCCACAAGGAAAAGTCTTTTGGCAGCAGTTGATCTGAAGTGCAAATTGGTTGATTTTGGGAATGCTTGTTGGACATACAAACAATTTACAAATGACATTCAGACAAGGCAGTATAGGTGTCCTGAGGTCCTTCTTGGATCTAAATACTCAACACCTGCAGATCTATGGTCCTTAGCTTGCATATGCTTTGAGCTGGCCACGGGCGATGTTCTTTTTGATCCTCACAGCGGTGACAATTATGACAGGGATGAGGTATATCTACATTGTTTTTTGTTCTGTCAATATATATCGTGACTTTTCACATGTGCAATTTGATGTTTTTAATTTAATATTGCTGGTATTTGTGAATTTATTTAGACCTTGGCTATTGTTGGATTATTTTATCCCTTTGTACCTACAAATACTTGAGCAAGTAGTGAAAAGGAGGCAAGGTGTGTGAAGTAATTCAGCTAAGTCAAATCCAATGTCCGGTGGTTGAAACAGGATTGTTTGTGGGAATCTTTATTTAAATCTTTTCTTAGCCACCGATTCTGTCTTGGTTTTGCATATGGAAAATTAACTAGGGTAACTGAAAACAGTTTCAGTTGGAAAAATTTATATCACGAGATGGCTATTTCTGGAATTATCAAGAAATTTTGGGAAAGGAGTTGTAGGAAAGTATTTTCTGATTTCAATGAATCTTTCAAGTAACACTAGAAGACAAGGAAAAATGCAAATTCTTGTGTAGGGTATATACGTCTAAGAAACTGTCAAAGTATAATTCAGTTTGCTACTGATTCCTCACCCATTTTCAGCATTGAATTTCTTGGCGTCTTTGATCATTTAGGGGTAGTTTAAAACTGTTGTTCTTATGCTGTGCTTTCAAAGCACAACATCTAAGGCGTTTGGTTAACTTCCACTTTTGCTTGATTACTATTACTTATCACCCATGCATTTACATGTATTTAACAGCAAGTGATTTTGTTTAACAGTAGCTGTGACTTCAATGTCACAGAAAAGCAGCACCAAACGGAGTCTTAATCTATTGGTTCTTGCTTATTTTTTTTTTTTTTTTCTGTTTTTGAGTTAAAAATACAATTGCAGCTATTAATCCTCTTCCCATATAATCTTTGATGACATTGCATATAATGAATGATGCTTCATTAGTAGACAGCTAATGTTATAAACTGTTTTGGCTATTTGTTTCTTTTTTCCACTTCATCTCTGGTTTTTGTTTGCAGGATCACTTGGCTTTGATGATGGAGCTTCTTGGGACGATGCCACGCAAGGTATGATTATACATGTGCTTCCCGCAACATGGCAAATACTTGCTCTTATACTGTTATTTCCTGGAACAATTTCCAACAAATTTGACAACACTACAAAAGTATTATGTATTTCTCTCCTCATTCAGTCTCTTTACATATATGTTTCTCAGATTGCATTAGGTGGCTGCTATTCCCGTGATTTCTTCAATAGACATGGGGATCTGAGGCACATCCATCGTTTGCGTTTTTGGCCTCTTAATAAGGTGCTTGTGGAGAAGTATGACTTCAGTGAGCAAGATGCAAATGACATGGCTGACTTCCTTATTCCGATACTTGATTTTGTTCCTGAAAAGAGACCAACAGCAGCCCAGTGTCTCACTCATCCGTGGATCAGTGCAGGTCCTCGGCTACTTGAGCCATCTATGGCTGATATTCGGCTGCAAAACACCGAAGGGAGTATGTCTGAAAACAAGAGGAGGGATCAGGATGAGAGGGAGGCCATGGAGGTGCGAGTGCGCAATATAGCCATTAATGGGGTTTCAAAACCATTGAGAGACCCAGAAGCTAGTACTCTAAAACCTCTGAAATAGACATGACATGTTCAGGTAGCAGTGTTTCCCACTAGTTTTTTCAGCTACTCCGAAAATGTGGCGTACATTTTTTTGCGAGGGATGTCGGGTTTTCACCTTCAATGTAGATTCATATCATGCGGTGGAATTAAAATTCACAATAAGAAAACATTTGTGTACAAGCTATGTTTTTTTGTTTTGGTACAGTAACATATAATGAATGGAGGGGCTTTTTTTTTTTTTTTTTTGTAGGATATAAAATTTTTCTTCACGGGGTTGGGTGTATTGAATTTATAGAGTACGATATTGTTTTGGTTTTTTGGGGGTAGCAAATCCTTATGTCTCGTAAAGATGTTGCCACCTTTAAAATGCCTTTTTATTTTATATGCAACTGGCGCTCAATTTGTAGGGTTGCTGCTAGTCTGCAGTTACAAAGTGGTATATAAAAAGGTTTTAAATGTTTCAATTTCTAAAAGCGACTTTTTTTTGTAATCAACATCCTGTTTCTCTCTCAAAGGCGGACTCGTAAAGTTATTGCTGTTCCCTTGGGCTTGCCCTGCTACTACAGTTAATTGAACTCGCTGCAGTACTTATTAACACAATACGTCGAGTTAACATAAATTAAGCATTTGTGAGTTTTGATGTATATCAAATAATAGGATTATTAGATAAATAGTATAATATGATGTAATTATTTAATTTTTTTAAATTTAAATTTAAAATTTTTAATATGTCTTTGAGTTTAGACATAAATTTTTTGATATGTAATTTATTTGATACAATTAATTATTTAAATAATTATTTTTTATTTAAAAAATAGTTATATTTATTATGTTTTAAAAAATATATTTTTGTTTAATATTCATATTAGATTAAAATTTTTTCTAATAAAAAATATTAAGTTTAAATTGATTTTAAATTAACTTTTATTTGATATTGTACAAGTACAACAAAAATATAACACAATAATTTAAATTATTATTTTATTATATATTTGTGATTCATATCTAATTTTTTTAGTAAAAAAATTAAATATGAGTTAATTTTTATTTGATAGGACATAAATACAATATAAATACGAGCCGGTAAATCAAATTTTCATTTCAATTTGTGTTCATATCCAATTAGTTTGTTTGAACAAGAGGGAATTTGAAACACCAACAAAATTTCATTATTCATGTCCAATTAGTTTCTTTTAACATCGGGACAATACTTATTGAACAGCCGTACGAGGACAATACTGCCCAACTTTTTCACTGTTAAGAGAGGGGAATGAACGGAGTAAGCAAGAATAAATGAGAAAGGAAAAGATAACGAGTCACCAATTTCTCATAGATATCGTCTCAACATAGATTTCTGAGCGCCAAGAAATCACATCCTGTAATATAGCTAAATTTTTGTGATGCAACGCTATGCTATGTCATTCCAGTTGAATATTTATCCCAGTCCTTGTGGTACATACAGAACAGGAGTGTTGAAAGTAGATGATTTGATACAACAGCTGCCACTACTGCAGTCTTGTTAGAGCAATTAAAGAGCTGCTTAATATACACATGGCTTACCAATAACAACCGCATCCAATTTATGACTTGAAACACCATTTCAGGATGCCTTGTATGTCTTAATTAGTTCCAAGCTAAGAATTCACAATTAATTATCACCTGTTAATTGAAAAAGAGAGTATTAGCTTCCACTAATTATTATAATGCTGGCACGTTAAAGTCTGGAGGATTTAAAGTTGAAGTGACGATCCTCATTCAAGTGAAATTGCGATTAACAGATGGATGGTCATTAGAATTTTAACAAATTATCATTTGAATATGTAATCCTTACCTGAACTTGAATAATGATCTCAATTAGAGTATTTTCCTTGCCTTGAGATATGAATACATGAGAAAAAATGCCACAAAAGCACCAAGAATCATCCCAGTTGTTGACAGCCAAAATGCAAACTGCATCAAGTCAAACAAGAAGGTAAGGGGAGATGGTCAAATAATTATCACCAAGGCAAGAACGGAATTTGAGCGAGAAACTACAGAAGCATTAAGCAATTAAAACTTCTATAAAGATCATACCACATGTTCTTCAAGATAGGACTTCAAGTTCATGCCAGCTATACCTGCAACCAGTAAATTAGGTATTGATATGGGCTCCAGAATGAACTAGTTTAAGATTCTGAAAAATATCCAAATGTTCAAACATCTGGACTTACATGATTAGTTTATTCTTAACATTAAAACTTCAGGTCATTCTTTCCGTAGCCTTAACTGAAACTAAATCATAACATGCAACATTACTGAGATGTCATATCTATAGTATTATCATCATTTTGTTCTATTTCCCCACTATTGAAATCATTCCAAACTAAGCCATTTCTCTTAACTGTTTATTTAAAAGAATTTGTGCACGTGTAATGGCTACACTAAAAAGAGATAGACATGGCTAAAATTCCTAGGGAAACAGTTCTGACATGGTATCCTTTGTCACGAGGTACACGTGAAATTTCATTCAATAGCCATAGCATTCAAATGTATCATCAAACAAAACACTTACGAATAATAAATCTTGAAAACTTAAGACTAAAAATTAAAATTGAAAATTGACTTTTGTTTTCGAAAATTAGGTTTAATGATAAAAATGAGTTAGTTGAACAGTAATACGATGATCATTTGAAAATAGAATTTCAAAACCTAAACTTGGAGTTCTAAATTAAAATTCACCATCATTTGGAACACGTAGAAAAAGTATATTGAAAATATTGAAAGTTTTTATTACAAAGAAAAGATTTTACTGGAGAATTGTGTAAAGAGTTTTGAAAGATTTCTCATAGTAGGATTGCTCTCTATTTCTATATCTCGAAAATGGTTCGAATTGATTACATTTTTACACTAAGATTATTACAATTAAATTCTTAAAGAAATATTATTAATCTTTTTTTTGAAAAGTTGTCTTGATCATCATGACGAATCTTAAAAGTAATATTGAATTATTGTAATACCTTTTGATAAAGTTGAAAAGATTAAAACTTCGTAATTACTTGTGGGTCTCGAAGGTTGAATCATTGATCTTGAATAATTGCACCAAAACTTCTTTTTCAGCGTAAGTAATTTTGTCCTAACTTGATTATTGAACTTGCTTTTCTACGAAAAGTTGAGGTTTGAACAAGAAGATTGAGTACCGAAAGTTATTTTGTCTTCTTTTGATAATTGAGTTTGAAAACATGAATTGAAAATTTCTTAGGCTAAAATTGTTGATCTTTTTATGAGTTCTCTAAATTTTATTATCATAAAATTTTCTTTAAATTTAGAATTAATTAGTTTTCTAATTGAACAAGACATATTCAAAACTACTATTGAACAATAATTTTATATCAATACTTTAAAACTAATATTACACAAATATTATAAAATATAAAATTCTAGAATCAGAGAAACTACTATAGCACGTAGGCTTACCAATGGTTTTACTGCCTCCCTCGGGCCTTACTATCTGGAACACCTAGTTTATCAACGTATGAACAGCTGTCACTGCTACCGCTCTGTCTCTTTGAACTCTGTATTCTAAAACACTTGAATGACAGTAATCTCTCTATATTTCATTAAAATGTCTTGTACAATAATAATTTATCATATATCTTTGTTCTTTCATCATATTATTACAAATATTTTTTTATTTATTGTTCACGGTAGTAATGGTACGTTGGAGGGAAGAATTGGATTTGTAAATTAATATGTTGAAAAGATACATGAAAAAGAATATATTCTTGATTATGTTCTAAGTTGATTGTATGTTTAACATAAATTTTGAAAAAACAAACTGGTGAAAGAAATTGAAAGCGAATAGATAGTTAGCGAATGGATATTCAAAACCTAAAATTAGTGTTAAGAAGGGTATTGTACTATTATAATAATTTTTATGAAAGAAGGATTCTGAAAAAACTCTTGAATTCTTGGATAATTCCGGATGGATAATTCAAAATGGGTAAAGGATCTGTAAGAAGAGTTTTCAAAAACAGATTAAGTTAAAGAATTTCTACCTATTTGTTGATCCTTGATCGTCAAAATATTTTTGTTTGCCATTGGGTGGTATGGTTGAAATGATTTTAGTGGTTTTGGTTAAAAGAATTTGAGTGGTTAGGTTGCCTTTTAAGAACTCTCCTGTAAGATCGTCTTTTAAGAATTCTCTTAGTATTTTTGTATTTGGTTTTTCCTTGTAAGAACTTTCTTATAAGATCGTCTTATAAGAACTTTCTTGTAAGATTGCCTTATAAGAATTCTTTTGTAAGATAAACTTTTGGGTTGAATTGTAGAAGAATCATTAGCTTGTTGGGTAGATGACCCAAGTCGGGTAAAAGACCATGTTTTGAGAAGTTGATAATAAGAGAAAGAAGGGAATTAAAAAAGAGAAATTTTACTTGTTTGTTGCTTCTTCATTGCGTAGTTTGGGAATTTCATGATTTACTTATTGGACACGGTGTTTAAATATTTGATTTGCCTTGTAAGAATTTTCTTATAAGATAATCAAAAAATAAATTATCTTCACCCGTTATATAGACAATTTAAAAATTAAAATTTGAAAAAATTGATTGTTATCTGGCAAATATTTATTTTGAAACCAAATTTTTAACATTTTTTTAAACTTCTTTTGCAAATTTGCAATCAATTCGTAATAAGAAATTTTTGTTGAATAAATCATCTTGAAATTTCATGATATATAAAACAATTGATAAAATATTTTTAGATTGTTGAGTAATTTTTTTGAGATCCGATATAGATACATGAATGATATCTAACAATTGATTCTTTATTTGTCCTATCTAATATTTGTTTAAAAATTCTTGTACATTCTATGTCTGAGAAATCTGTTTTTGCAATAAAAAATGCACTAGGATTGAGAATTGCTAAATCTGGAATCACTTTAACTTTGTCCTTAATTAGTTTGACTATTTGAGTGTGTTGATCAGTCAATGAAATTGGATTTTTTTCGTAATTTTTTATACTAGGTTCACAAATTTGTCTAATATTAGAAAAGAAATCTGCAACATAATTGAAAGATCCTAAAAATCTCTGTAATTGAGTTTTCTTTTTAATTTTATTCGAAAATTTGGATACAAATTCAATAGTTCTATTAATTGGTTGAATAGTATCTTGATAAATTTCATGGCCTAAAAGCCTAACATGTCAATAATATAGACTATGAGAAATTAAGAATAAAGGTTGAAAATTTTATTTATAATGTTTTAAAATTTTGAAAGGGTATTTTTGAGATCAAATGGCATTATATTTCATTCATAATGATTAAATAGTACTACTGTAAAAGCAGTTTTGTACCTATTTTATTCAGCAATTTAGATTTGTCAAAAACCACTCTTCATATAAAATTTTTAAAATATCACTAAGTCATAAAAGCATTTGAGTAAATCTTTTTTTGTTGCGAATTAGGTACTTAATCTATTGTAAAATTTTGTTTAATGACTTATAGTTAATGACTAATTTAGTTACTCCTCTTTTTATCTCCGAGTTTTTGTTGACATAAAAAGCATAGCAACTCCATGGAGATTTAGATTTTCGAATGAGATTTTTATTGAATAACTCTTAAATTTCTTGCTTGCAGTGTTCAAAGAGATCATGATTTATTCGGATAAGTATGACTTTGGTAGGTATTTGTCTTTTATTAAAGTCTTTTCCATAAGTTAGGTGAACAATATGTTTTTTCTTTTCCAAAAAGAATTAGGTAGGTCCGAGCATACTTCTTTTTCAAAAATTTTTGAACATTTGAGATTTTTGTTTAAATAACAAGATTCCCTAATTGTTGTTCTACTTTAGAATGATGGATTTTTTTTTGGATGTAAAGTTTGGATGTGATTTTATTTATTTTTTATGAGATTGATTTGTTGATTAATGAAATTTTGCTGGAGTAAAATTATCTCTTTGTTATTGATGGAGGATAAAAATTTAAAGGTGATTTAATTGTATAATACTCGAGTATGAATACCTTTGTCGTACTTTGAATGGATATATTTGAGTAAGAAAAGATGTGCCTAGAATGATATTTTGGCTAAAATTTTTTACTAAAATAAAATTATTTTTGAAATAATAATTTTAATTTTAAATTTGGGTTTTGGAAAGTTTGTACTTAACATTTAGACTTGAACCATTTGCACTACTAAAACATTCATAAGTTTTCTCATAATATTGAGTTGGGATGATTCATTCTCTAATATAATTTTGATATGCTCCTAAATCTACTAAAATAGTTGTGTTGAGATAAAAACTATTACATATGTGTAATGAAATATTGATATTAATAGTCCTTCTTATTTAATTATTTAATTGGGTTAGGTATTTGACTATGTTGAGCTTGCTGATTTGAAATTTGTTCATCAATGGTTGTTTTGGCTTTATTTTGAGAATTTTTTAATTATTCTAACCTAAGATTGGTTTGTAGTTGTTGTATTTGTTATTTTTGGAGCTTTTAGTTTAAATTCTTAATTTGTCTTTTTAGTATTTTGACTTCTTCTTGGAGTTCTTTTGTTGTATTCTGCTTAAAAAGTTTTTATGTTGGATATTTTTCAAAAATTTTATTGAGACTAAAAAGTTCTAGATTACTAGCTTGTTATTCTTGAGTAATGATTTGTTTGAACTTGAGTAAATATTCCCTCTTGGTTTGTAGATCATCAATTTTATTTATAATATCTAATAGAAATTGTTTGTCCTATTTACTTCTACTGATCATGTTGATACTAGCACAATTGCATATACCTTCAGAATAACTACAATTTTGAGTGTAACTATAATCATTACTAGAGTTGCCTATCTATTAGATGTTATCATAGTTATCAATTACTTGGGTATTACTAGAATCTTCACTTAATAAAAGTTGAGTAAACTTTTTCCTAAATTCTTTTTGGTCTCTGAAAATCTCATTGATTTTATTTTTTGTTCTATAGTTGTTTAAAATGTGTTTTAATTTTTCGCAAGTCCAATAGACAATGTCTTTTTTTTTTTCTATTGGACTTCATATTAGGTCGATATTGTTTATTGTATTTCTTATTCCTTTTGTAGTAAACTCATTGAATTGGGTTTTTTATTTTTTGTACTTGATGTAATAGCTAATATGTTTGAACCTATTCACATTCTTATAAGATAGAGGTTGGATTTTCTCACAACTATATTGTTAGTAAAAACTTTCTATAGTTTGACTAAATAAATATCTCTTAATTTTCTTCTTTTCTTTTTGCTCTTAACATAAGGCTAATCTTTTTTAAAAAAAAAATACAAACAATTGACTATAAGTTATTGAATCTCATGGAATTAAACTTCTTCCCGTTAATTCAATTAATTTTTTGAGAATCCTATCACTAAAAAATTTGAGTAATCTTGAAATGAATCTCTTTTTCTAGAAAGTCGTATTGTAGTCTTGGTTTTGAAAAATATGAGTAATGAAAATATCATTATACCATTGAAAGTCACCTAAAATTAGTTAAGACTATTTTTTAACTTTAGAGTTCTTCTTGAAAGTTGCTTATGAAATACATGCCTATTGTATGGATAAAGACTTCCACTGCATTTTGTTTTTCATGTTCAGTGATAAAACTTTGGTCATCTTCTAATTGGATCTTTTCTGTATGGTTGAGTATGTTTTAATGAGTGTGTTTTATTGAATGTGTGATCCTAAACTATTGTCCTACTAGTATCATAATGATCTTGTGAATCCTGCTATAATGTATTTGGCTGTTATGTGATTTGTGTTTTTGAGTGCTTTGTATGCTATTGTGACCACGCCTATTTTTTGAAATAGGTTCATGATTTCATACTTTGATTTACCATCTATGTTTCATTCATAAACGGCTTTTCCTGTGCATTGAGTGCTAACACATTTTGATCTTTCTTTAAATCAGATATCAGGTAGAGTAGACCTTAAGTAATAGTTACAGGTTAAACTATTTTTTCAATTAATTTTGGGCCTATGTTGTCTTTCGACTCTTTCTATTTGGGTTGGTTCTTCTTCACTAGTTTGGATACTATGGGTTTCATCTATTGTGTTGACATTAAATGAGTCTGGTAATATTGTCAATTTCTTATTGATTTGGTCTAAAAGGTCTATTTTTAGAAAGATAATTGGTTTCTGTTGTGGTTATGATAGATTGTAAAGTTTGAATAAAAGTGGTGAAATGTTTGAAGGAAGTTTATTGCGCTGTTTTGTTTGAATGTTATCAATCTTGTCTTTTATTTGGCTAACTAGTTTGGAAATGGCATGTAGGATCTGACACTGGGAGTTATTTTGTTCATAAACCTTTTTGATATAACCAAAGTTTAAAGTATCTATATTAGGTATACTATTAACTATTTTAAATGGAGATGTTAGAATATTATTCTCAACTACCTTAAGATTGATTGATTTTAATGGTGGATAGACAAATTGGATAACACCATGATTTTTAGTTTTCCATTTTCTAAGTTAACCATAGTTTACATTGATATTTATGATTTTGAAAGGATAATCTATGTTGTGGTTGTCTAAGTACATTTGAAGTCATATGAAAAATGTAATATTGACATTGAGTATATCCATTTCTTTGTATCGAACTTTTCTAATTTGAATACGTCTTCATTTATCAAAAATTTTATAAAATCATTCTATTTTAGGTTTGTTGGTTTCCACTTTAAAATATTTCCTAAGGAAATCTTTGTTTATTTAAAAGTTTTCATTGATGATCATACTGATAGGTTGAAAATCAGACTATGTTGGAGATCTTAAATTAAGAGTCTGTTGAGTTACAAGTTCGACCACTAGGTTAGTATAATTAACATAAATTTGAGTATTTACTTCCTCTATCCAATTCGATCTAGAAAATGAAAGAATTAAAAAGAATATTCTAACAGCTTGAAAATCAGAAAAGCTTGTAAACTTGCTTGGTTGTCTAAAGGAATTGAATCTAAGTAAAATTCAACCATCAAGAGTCTCTACTATGTGTTTAAAGTCTTTTTGAACTCAATTTCTAGAAATTTGAGAATTTACAAATTTTTAAAATTTTGATATTATGATTTCATTCCATTGAAAGAGTTTTGAGGTATATGTAAATATTTGTATATTCTTTTCTTTCTATTTGAATACTAATTATGATTATCTCTCCTCTGTCATTTTTGAGTAAACATCTCAGGTTGAATTAAGAAGTAATTTGTCTATAGTATACACTGTATAGAAGCATATTACCTTACTTATATTGAGTAAATTTGGTCCGTAAGATATGAATAGTGAGTACTAAAGTATCTAAAATCGTTGGATTTAAAAGACTAACTTGAAAATTTGAAGCACAATTAAAATAGATATAACTGTTGTACAAATTTAACTGAACTATTGCTAAAATTTAATTTTTGAATTTGAGTAAAATTTTATTTCTAAATATAAACAGAATTAGGAAATTTAAACCTATTCTTGATAAAAACTTGATTGTTATTTAAACTAATCTAAAATGAATGTAATTTAATCATTATTCTTTATACTAGTTGATTATTGTGGAGTTGAGTAGTCTAATTTTTTCAAATTCATTTTAAAGAGAAAATTTCTTCATGTTCTTTGATTGAGCTTGAAGTTTTGTAATCAAAATATCTTATATCATATATTGTACTATAAAAAATATTGGACAAGGTACTCTTATGTTGAGAGTAAAAAGAAAAAAAAAAAGCCCAAATTT
The DNA here is from genome assembly GCA_032401905.1 of Swietenia macrophylla. Lineage (NCBI taxonomy): Eukaryota > Viridiplantae > Streptophyta > Magnoliopsida > Sapindales > Meliaceae > Swietenia > Swietenia macrophylla. Next base: position 6,979,028 of record CP135566.1, read on the forward strand.
GTTACCTATTATATTAAGCTCAGAAAATAAAAAACTCAATTCAATAAGTCTTACTATAGAAAGAATAAAAAGTACAATAAACAATATCGGCCTAATAAAAAGCCCAATAAAAAAAAACTTAATCTACTAGACTTGTAAGAAACGAGGACATATCTCTAATAATTATAGAATCAAAAACAAGATTAATGAAATTTTCAAGAACTAAGAAGAATTTAAAGAAAAATTTAGCCAGTTTTTATAAAATGAAGAATCCAATACTCAAGAGTATGATAATTTTGATGAAATTCAATAAATCAACAACTTTAGTAGTGATAGTGAAAATTTTCAAAATTATAATTATTCTGAAAGAATATGCAAATATGCTAATATCAACATAATTAGTAGAAACAAATAGGGTAAACAATTTTTATTAGATATCATAGATAAAATTGATGATCCATATATCAAGGGAAAATATTTACTAAAACTCAAAAATATCATTACCCAAGAACAAGAAGCTAGCAATCTAAAACTCTCTAGTCTCAACAAAATTTTTAAAAAACACCCTACTTAAAGCCTCTTTAAGCAAGTTACAACAAGAAAACTTCATAAAGAAGTCAAAATACTAAAAAGATAAATAAAGAATTTGAATCAAAAACTCTAGGAATAACAAATACAATAATTATAAACCAACGTTAGATTAGAATGAATTATTAGAAAATTCTCAACACATGGGTAAAACAGTTATTGATAAACAAACTACAAATTAGCAAGTTCAACCTAGACAGATTCTTAATCCAGTTCAACAATTAGGTGAGAGTGATTTTATTCAACTTATTAATAAGATAAATTTTTAAAATTGGTATATCAATATTTCATTACACATAAGTAATAGTTTTCATCTCAACACAACTGATTTAATAAATTTAGGAGCTGATCAAAATTGCATTAGAGAAAAAATCATCTCAACTCAATATTATGAAAAAACTTGTGAACATCTTAGTAGTGCAAATAATTCGGATCTAAACGTTATGTACAAACTTTCTAAAATTCAAATATGTAATCAAAATTATTATTTCAAAAATAATTTTATTTTAGTAAAAAATCTCAGTCAAAATATCATTTTAGTCACATCTTTCCTCATTCAAATATATCCGTTCAAAGTAGATAACAAAAGTATTTATATTCAAGTACTAAGCACTCAAATCACTTTTAAATTCCTATCCGCTATCAATAACAAAGAAATAACTTTACTCTAATAAAATTTCATTAGTCAACAAATCAATCTTATAAAAATTAAATAAAGTCACATCCAAATTTTACAAAAAAAATTTAATTATTTTAAAGTAGAACAATAATTAGAAAATCTTACTATTCAAACAAAAATTTCAAACATTAAACAATTTTTTAAAAAGAATTAGGTACCCAATTTTCAACAAAAAAGATTTACTCAAATATCTTTATAACTCAGTGATATTCTCATTATGAATGGAATATAATACTATTTGGTTTCAAAAATACCCCTTTAAAATTTTAAAACATTATCAATGAAATATTCAACTCTTATTCTCAATTTTTCATAGTGTATATTGATTACGTGTTAGTATTCACAAAATTCATAAAACAACATTTTAAAAATCTCCATATTTTTCTTAAAATAGTCAAAAAAAAAAAATGAGTTAGTGGTGTCGACCGTTAATATAAAATTTTTTCAAACCAAGTTTAAGTTTTTAGGCCATAATATTTATCAAAGTACTATTTTACCAATAAATATAATTATTAAATTTATATTCAAATTTTTGAATAAAATCAAAGAAAAATTTCAATTACAAAAATTTTTAAAAATTTTCAATTATGTCGTAGATTTCTTTGTCAACATTAGACAAATTTGTAAATTTTTATACAAAAGATTACAAAAAAAAATCAATTTCATGGACTGCCTAACACATCTAAATAGTCAAACTAATCAAGAACAAAGTTAAAGTGATTTCATAATTAACAATCCCCAATCTTAGTGCATTTCTTATTGTAGAAACAGATACCTCAGATATAGGATATAAAAGAATTCTCAAACAAAGATTAAATGGAACAAATAAAGAATTAATTGTTAAATATCATTTAAGTATTTGACTCGAATTTAAAAAAAATTATTCAACAATCAAAAAAAAATTTATCAATTATTTTATATCTCATAAAACTTCAAGATGATTTATTCAATATAAATTTTTTATTACGAATTGATTACAAATTAGTAAAAGAAATTCTAAAAAAAGATGTTAAAAATCAAGTTTTAAAATAAATTTTTGTTTGATGTCGAATAATTCTTTCAAATTTTAATTGTCAAATTGTCTTTACAAAGGGTGAGGATAATTCTCTTTCTACTTACTTTGTAAGAGAGCTCTTACAAGATAATCCAAACACTTAAACACCATGTTTAACAAGTAAATCATGAAAATCTTAGACTACGTAACGATAAAGCAACAAACAGTTAAAATTCCTCTTTCTCAATTCCCTCCTATCTCTTATTCTCAACTTCTCAAAACATGGTATTCTACCTAACCTAAGTCATCTACCCAGCAAGCGAATGATTCTTTTTCAGTTCAATTCAAAAGATTATCTTACAAAAGAGTTCTTACAAGACAATCTTATAAGAAAGTTCTTAGAAGGCAATCCTAGAAGAGAATTTTGATAAGGCAACCTAGACACTCCTATTCCTTCAACCAAAATACTAAAATCTTTTCAACCAAACCACCCAATGGCAGACAAAAATGGTTTGACAATCAAGGATTAACAAATAGGTAAAAATCCTTTAACTCAATTTTCTTCTGAAAACTCTTCTCAAGAATCCTCTACCCATTTTGAGTTATCCATCTAGAATTCTTTAAGAACTCAAAAGTCTTTCCAAAATTATTTTTTTATAAGAAATCATTATAATAGTACAATGTCCTTCCCAATACTAATCTTAGGTCTCGAATATCCATTTGTTGACCATTATATTCGTTTTCAATTTTTTTCACTAGTTTGCTTTTCAAAATTTATGTTGAACATACAATTAACGAAACCGTAATCAAGAATATATTCTCTTTCAAATCCAATCCTTTCCTCTAACACACCATTACTACTGTCAACCTTCAAAAAACAGTATTTATGATAATCTGATGAGAGAATAAAGATATAGGAGAAAATTATTATTGTGTAAGAAGTTTTAATGAAATACAAAGAGGTCATTGTCATTCAAGTATTTTAAAATACAGAATTCGAATAATCGAAACGGTAACAGTGACAACTATTCATACGTTGGTAAATCGGTATACCAAGCAATAAGGCTCAAGAGAGGCAGTAAAACCGTTGATAAGCCTAAGTGCTCCGGTAACTTTTTTGATTTTAAGATTTTGTATTTTAAAATATTTATGTGATATTTGTTTCAAAATGTTAATCTAAAATTATTGTTCAATAGTAGATTTGAATATGTCTTGTTTAATTAAAAAACTAATTAGTTCTAAATATAAACATAACTCTAAGATAATAAAATGTAAAGAACTTTTGAAAAAATCAACAAGTTTAGCCTAAAAAATTTTCAATTCAAGATTCCAAACTCAATTATCAAAACAAGATAAAATAACTTTCGATGCTCAATCTTCCAGCTCAAGCCTCAACTTTTCGTAGAAAAGCAAGTTCAATGATTAAGTCAGTACAAAACTACTTTCAATGGAAAAGAAATTTTGGTAAAATTATTCAAAATCAATGATTCAACTTTTGGAACCCACAAGCAATTATGAAATTTTAAATACTGCAATAATTCAAGATTTCTTTCAAGAATCGTCATGATGATCAAGATAATTTTTCAAAAAGAAGAATAATGATATTTCTTCGAAAATTCAATTATAATAATCTTAATGTATAAATGTAATAAATTCGAAACATTCTTTAAGGGTGGAAAGAGAAAGCAATGCTACTCTGAAAAATCCTTCGAAGCCCATTGTATAATTCTCCTCTAAAATCTTTTTTTAAAAATAAAAATTTTCAATGTTTTCAATATATTTTTCCTACTTGTTCTATGTGACGGTGAATTTCATTTTGAAATTCAAATTTTAGGTTTTGAAATTCCATTTTCAAACAATGATTGCATTACTTCTCAATTTTTAACTATAATTTGTTATTTCAAAATTCATATTAAACATATCAATAATTTTAATTTTAATTTTTTTATCATTAATTTCATTTTTAATTTTCAATTACAATTTTCAATCTTAAGTTTTGAAGATTTATTATTCAATAATTTCAGTCAAAAAATTAGCAAATATTCATTACCCAATATTCCTTATAGCACAATATATTATATAAAATATTTTGACGACAAAACTATATGCTTAATTAAAAAACATTAAGAAATCCTTTCTCTTCAAAACAAATTTGAAAAAATTAAACTACTCAACTCTACAGCAATCAATAAGTATAAATAATAAGGATTCAATTACTTCCATTTTGGATAAATAACAAGGATTCAATTACATCCATTTTGGATTATTTCAAGTAACAATTAAGCCTTTATTAAGAACAAGTTTAGATTTCTTATTTCTGCTTCTACTTAGAGATAAAACTTTACTCAAATTCGAAAATTCAATTTTAGAAATAGTCTAATCAAATTTGTACAACGGCTTCATCTATTTCAACTGTGTTCCAAACTTTCAAGTTAGTTTTCTATATCCAACAATTTTAGATACTTTAGTACTCAATATTCATGCCCCAAAAATCAAATTCACTCAACATAAACAAAGTTATATGCTTCTATACATGATATACTTTAAACAAACCACTTCTCAATTTAACCCGGGATGCTTATTCAAAAATGACAAAAGAGAAACAACCATGATTAATATTCAAATAGAAAGAGAAGATACACCAACATTCACATATACCCCAATACTCTTTCAGTGCAATGAAATCACAATCTCAAAAATTTAAAAATTCTAAAATTCTCAAATTTTTAGAAATTTAGTTTAAAAAGATTTGAAACAGGTAGTAGAACTTTTGATGATCAAATTTTACTTAAATTCAATTCTTTTAAATAATCAAGCACATCTATAAACTTTTCTGATAATCAAGCACAACAATAGAGGAAGTATATATAAATACATTTGTCATCTACTTTGAACAGATAAATTTGAGTGAGGAAAGGCGCGCTTGAAATGATGTTTTGGCTAAGATGTTTGACTAAAATGAAATTATTTTTGAAATAATAATTTTGATTACAAATTTGGACTTTGGAAAGTTTGTACCTAACATTGAGACTTGAACCATTTGCACTATTAAGACATTCATAAGTTTTTCTCATAATATTGGGTTGGAATTATACCTTCTCCAATGCAATTTTGGTCTGCTCATGAATCTACTAAAGTGGTTGTGTTGAGATGAAAACTATTGCCTATGTGTAATAAAATATTGATGTACCATTTTTAAAAATTTATCCTATTAATTAGTTGAATAAAATTACTCTCATCTAATTGTTAGATTGGGTCAAGTATTTGACTATATTGAGCTTATTGATTTGTAGTTTGTTTATCAATGACTGTTTTGCCCCAATGTTGAGAATTTTCTAATAATTCTAACCTAACGTTGGTTTGTAATTGTTGTATTTGTTGTTTCTGGAATTTTTAGTTTAAATCCTTAATTTGTTTTTTTTAGTATCTTGACTTCTTTCTGGAGTTTTTAGTTTAAATCATTGATTTATTTTTTCAGCATCTTGACTTTTTTCTGAAGTCCTCCTATTGTAACATGCCTAAAGAGGTTTTGTGTGGGATATTTTTCAAAAATTTTAGTGAGACTAAAGGGCTCCAAATTGCTGACCTGTTATTCTTGGATAATGATTTCTTTGAGCATGAGTAAATATTCTTTCTTGGTTTCTAGATCATCAATTTTATCTATAATGCCTAATAAGAATTGTTTGTTCTGTTTGCACTACTAATCATATTGATACTATTACAGTTGCATATAACTTCAAAGCAGTTACAATTTTGAGTGTTATCACTATCACTATTAAAATTGTCTATCTGTTCAATGTTAACATAGCTATTGATTGCTTAAATATTGCTACAGTCTTCGCGTAGTAAAAGTTGAGTAAATTTTTCTCTAAGCTCGTTCCGATCTTTAAAAGTCTCATTGATCTTGTTTTTGATTCTACAATTGACTGAAGTATGTCTTAGTTTTTTGCAAGTCCAGTAGACTGTCTTTTTTCCTATTGAGCTCTTTATTAGGTTAATATTGTTTATTGTACTTCCTATTCTTTTTATAGTAAGACTCATTGAATTAAACATTTTGTTTTTTGGATTTGGTGTAGTAGGTAATAGATTTGGACTTATTCTTATTCTTATGAAATGGAGGTTAGATTTTCTCATAACCGTATTGTTGGTAGAAGCTTTCTATAGTTTGACTAAATGAGTCTCTCTTAGTTTTTTTCTTTTCTTTTTGCTCTTGACATAAGGCTACTCCTTATTTTTTGACAAATACAAATAGTTGATCATAAATTTTTGAATCCTATGAAATTAAACTTTCTCCCGTGAATTTAACTAATTTTTTTAGAATCCTATCACTAAATAATTTGGGTAATTCTGAAATAAATCTTTCTTTCCAAAAAGACGTATTGCAGTTTTGTTTTTAAAAAATATGAGTAATGAAAACATATTTATACCATCTAAAGTCACCTAAGGTTGGACATCTAAAATTGGTTAAAACCAACTTTGAATTTTTGAGTTCTTATTAAGGGTTGCCTATGAAATGCATGCCTATTATGTGGATAAGGACTTCCACTGCATTTTGTTTTTCATGTTTAGTGATAAAACCATGGTCATCTTTTATTTGAATCTTTTTTGTATGTTTGAGTATGTTTTGTTGAGTGTGTGATCCTAAACTATTGTCCCACCAATATCGAAATGATCCTGTGAATCTTATTACAATGTATTTGGCTAATGTGGTGTATATATTTTTGGGTGCTTTGTATACTATTGCGGCCATGCTTATTTCTTGAAGTAGATTTATGATTTCATACTCCGATCTACCATCTATGTTTCATTCATAAATGGCTTTTCCTGTGTACAAAGTGCTAACATATTTTAATTTTTCTTCGTATTGAATATCAAGTGGAGTAGATCTTAGATAATAATTACGAGTTGAACTATTTTTTCAATTGATTTTGGGCCTATATTATCTGAACTCTTTCTATTTGGGTTAGTTCTTCTTCACTTGTTTGGATACTATGAGTTTCATCTATTGTATTGACATTGAATGAGTCTAGAAACATTGTCAATTTCTTATTGATTTAGTCTAAAAGGTTTATTTTTGGAAAGGTAATTGGTTCCTGTTGTGGTTGTAGTAGATTGTAAGATTTGAATAAAAGTGGTGAAATGTTTGAAGGAAATTGATTGGATCGTTTTGTTTGAATGTTATCAATCTTGTCTTTTATTTGGCTAACTTGTTTGAAAATGGTATGCAGGATCTGACTCTGGAAGTTGTTTTGTTCATAAACTTTTTTGATATCACTTAAAATTGAAGTATCTGTATTAGATCTACTATCAGCTATTTTAAATGAAAATGTTAAAATACTATTCTCAGCTACCTTAAAATTGATTAATTCTAATGGTAGATGAACAAATTGGATAATGCCATGATTTTTATTTTTTCATTTTCTAAATTGACTATAGTTCACATAGATATTTATAGTTTTAAAAAGATAATTTATATTGTAATTGTCTAAGTACACTTGAAACCATGTAAAAAATAAAATATTAACCTTGAGTTTATCCATTTTTTTGTACCAAAGTTCTCTAATTTGAGCACGTCTTGATTTATCAAAGATTTTGTAAAACCATTCTACTTTGAGTTTATTGATTTCAATTTTGAAATCTTTTTTAAAGAAGTCCTTAGAATTGAAAACAGACAGTGTTGTGGATTCAGAATTAGAGTTTGTTGAGTTACAAGTTCTACCACTAAGTTGGTATAATTAATAGAATTTTGAGTATCCACTTCCTCTATCCTATTCGGTTTAAAGATTGAAAGAATTGAAAAGGATATTCTAACAGTTTAAAAATCAAAAAAACTTGTAGACATGCTTGGTTGTCTAAAAGAATTAAATCTAAATAAAACTTAACCATAAGGAGTTTTTACTACCTGTTTGAGGTCTTTTTGAACTAAATTTTTAGAAATTTGAGGATTTTAGAATTTTCAAATTTATAAGATTGTGATTTCATTCCACTAAAGGAGTCTTGGGATATATGTGGATGTTGGTGTATTCTCTCTTTCTGTTTGAATACTAATCATGGTTGTCTCTCTTCTATCATCTTTAAATAAGCATCTCCGGTTGAATTGAGAAGTAATTTATCTAAAATATATCCTGTATAAAAGTATATAACCTTACTTATGTTAAGTGAATTTCGTCTCTGGAGCATATATATTGAGTATTAAAGTATTTAAAATTATTAGATCTAAAAGATTAACTTAAAAGTTTGAAATACAGTTAAAATAAATGGAACCATTACACAAATTTAACTGGACTATTCTTAATATTGAATTTTCGAATTTGAGTAAAATTTCATCTCTAAATATGAGCAGAATTGAGGAATTTAAACCTACTCTTGATAAAAACTTGATTGCCATTTGAATTAATTCAAAATGGATGTAATTAAATCTTTATTCTTTGTACTTGTTAATTGTTGTGAAGTTGAGTAATCTAATTTCTTCAAATTTATTTTAAAGAAAAATGATTTCTTTATGTTCTTTGATTAAACTTGCAGTTTTGTAGTTAAAATATCCTATATCATATATTGTGCTATAAAGAATATTGAGTAAGATATCTTTACTAATTTTTTGACAGATTCTTAAATGTAAATATGCCATTGAGATTTTGAAGACCAACTAGAATATTCAAGGTTAAACCCCAGCGTTTTATGGTTTTGCCAGGTAACAGTGATGTTGATTAAGGCAATGCTAAAGCTAACAGGCATTACATGTAGAACATTCTGATTTGTAGGATTTGAACCTAACTACCCTGATACCTGTTTATCACAGGAGCAGAGGAGGTTCATGTCCTTTTGATATCCAAGAATATTGACTTCACGTCATGTTTCAGGTTGCCAAGGTGGCTCTTACAACCTTAACCAAATTGGTGTCTACATACTAGTAATTCTATGCTTGTTGCAGCTCCAATTCTGGAAAATGCTACATTTCACAACACAACAATTCGGGCTTTTGCAGTAATTGAAATATAAGGCAAGAGCTAAGAAGATTGCATGCTGTACAACACATACAATAATATGATGCCAACATAATCATGATTACCAAATTAATTCTCTGAGTATAATATAGTCTGTAGCATGCAATCAATAAACAGTTGACATTTACTTTCTTGTTGAAGAAGACCATACCTGCTACTAGAGCACCAACTGCCACACAAAAGGTCCCAACCTGGAGAAGCAATTCCACTCTGCTCACCTCAAGCCTCCGAGAGCTGCTAATTTAAAGCAATCCAAACCCCGTTGATCAGGAAGAGAAAAATGACTCACATACCACAATGTTAGGGCAGATTGAATTTCAGGAATAATTATATCAAACCATCACCGTGGAGTCATGGATAGAAATGGAAAACAAAATATTTCGGTATAACATTGTATTTCTTTTCCTTTCCATTTTCTCCTTTAGCCGGTTCTAAGTTCTTAATCTAAAAAAAGGCTCTAATGAAATTGCAGTGCATGATTTTATAGAGCTTTTTTCTACAATACATTTCACTTTCCATCAACAAAATATAACTAATGAAACAAAAAATTTTTAGCAAAAACAATTTTTCTGTCTATTTTATCATGTGATAAAATACGTGTCTTAATGTGGCAAAGCCTTCATCCCATTTTGATCCAAATGTTTTGATACATAATAATAAAGGAAAATGTAAGAAATTATATCATCACCTAATTTCTTGTAAGAAAGAAAGGGAACCACATTGCAGAATTTATGGTCCAAATTCATGGATGATTTGAGTGCAAAGATATGGGAATTATGTTAGTTTAGTCAGCCAGTCCCCAATTGATTTTAAAATAACAATAATATGAAAGATCTGACTGCAATGCGTGCCATATATATGTCTTAAAATTAAATACTAAATCCACAACTAATGGCGCCATTGATAACATACTATTATGGTATGCCATTACATGCATTATAGACCTGAGTTGCTAGAAATAGAAAGAAAAAGGAAAATCTGAAGTCAATCCATCAGATTGACAGGACAAGAGATTGCAAACCATTCAGCAGCTGGGCGCATTCCTACAGTGGCAGAGAAAGATCAATCCTACTCCAGCACCAGACACTGGGTAGAGAAGTTTCTAGTTTTCTTTCTCAAATGCTATGATGCTTTCTACTAGATCTCATCTTCAATTGAAAAACTCAAGCTAACAAGTAATATGATGATGATGCCCTGGGGTAGGAAAGTCCAGAGCTTTGTATTTTACGCGCATTAAGAAACACTTTCAATTGCTTGCATAATGTCATTTGAGAACACATCCAAAATAGAAATCATAAAGCTAGTGAAGCAAACAAATTGATAAACTCGAAATATCATCCAGACCTTAAATTTACAGCAATAGAAACTTCCATTTCTTTTGCAGAATCAAGAAGCCTTTCTGACTGTCCATGACAAGATTCACATCTGTAAATGATATAAAGTAGTGTGGTTAGCTGCTGTGAGATTGACAACATGATGTCACCAACAAAAAACACCTTTCACACTTGTCATATCACCGTGACAAGCAAACTCAAAATACCAGCAAGTTTCACTTATTCTTTAAAGTTGAACAAAATTTGAGAGTAAGAAATACTTGTTAAAAATGTAAACTTTTGAATGTAGAAAAGAAAGAGCTCACCTAATTGGTGACTTTTTAATGTCTTAGAATGAAAAGCTTTAGAAAAAACAGGCAGCATTCCAGCAGAGTTCCACTGGGTAGTAGCATTGACATAGCTCCTATCTGAAGTGGATAAATAATTAACTTTCACAAGAACCTAAAACCTAATTTACATGTTTGGATTTCCTTTAATGGATGCTGGATTCCATGTCATTTTTCTTTCCTCGACTAGTTTCAGAACTAAGTGATTAAGACAAAATGACCAAAATTTTAATACCCAAAAGGGATTGCTTATTGTTCCACTTTTTATCCTGGAAGAAAAATTAAGTTGATTACTGAATGACAAAAGTGAGGACATAACATACAGGAAAAGCCCATGATCTGCCATGAGTCATTTGTCTCAGAAATTATTCAGATTCTATTTGCAATATCTAAAATTTGGCCAGGAATCTTTTAGAAGCGGTTTTTTTTTTGTCTACTTCTTTTCAATTAAGCTTTCTTTCTATATTTCTGTTATTGAGAAAAAAAATTCTCAAAATCCAAGTGCCAATTGCAATAAACATCAGCTGAGAATAAAATTTTAGACATTCTTCCTTTTTCAGTTTAGTACTTTACATGGTATAATATAGGACAATTCTTACTTGTTTCTAGGACACAATAAATTGTAAATTATAGCATTCAATGAATGCTTCATCTTGATGTTCAACACTCCAGATTGTAGTTTCTGAATAGAAACTTCAGACTGCTTGTCAGCAACATTAATGGCATCATTGTTTTTTATTGACTAAAAAAATATCCAATTTTCATTATTCTTTTCACACATCACCTGTATACATTTAACTAAAAATTCTTGTAATTTTAGTGGCAAATTTGTTCAATGCTATCCATTTGTCAACTCAACAGTAACAATTAGCGCACCCATTAATCTACAGCTATAAATAGAGAATTTGGTATTGAGAAATAAACTCTAGTAGGGGCACCTAGCAGTTTATGCTATTAATAGTTTTTTGTCTAAAACCATCACTGCTGATAATAGTCCAGTAATGTTATTCTTTCTTCTCTCTTGTGGATTACATAAGTGAGATATTTCATTATCAGTTTTACCATAAGTAGAATAGAAATTCTGAACCTCTAGTCTCCAAAATTCTAAATCCTGGATTCCCGACTAAATTTTTTCCAGTAGATGACATGTCCGCCCTATTTCAAAAACTTCCATCAACTTTGTTAACCATATACACATGAATGATACAGGGAAGCAAGATAGATGGTAACTTCATGAAAGTGGGAGTTAAATTTTAGCAATGTAGTATTTTGACTTCTTGCTGCAAATTTGTACTCGAGGATTCTAAAACAGTGCAAGCAGCTTTTCTCTAGATTACTAACTACATTGGCAATATCAGAAACAAGGTATATTCAAATTGCAAGTTATGCACAATGCAAATATACTTTGCATGCAGTAGAATGAGACCAAGCAGTAACCTTTGAAGATAATTTTCCAAGAGCATCTCAATTTCTTCTTCCTCTTCTGAAAATGGAAAAGTAGAATGAATTAGCATACTGTATTAATGAATGGTATGCGCATTCGGACATGGAAATTACGAATAAAAGGAACAAAAAAACCTTTGCAGAGCATAACCTCAGCGATCTGCTTGTCCAGAGGAGCAGAGCATTCCATATCATCACTTCCTTTTGTGCAAGAGCAGTTTCTACCCATAATACAAATGTGGCGTATTTCATGTGGGTCCTCCAAAAGATCAAGAAGCATTTGCCGAAGAGCCCTTGCCCTCAAACTCAGTTCAACCTAACATGAAAACTATATCTAAAGACCGTATGTTTTCATAATGCAACTTAAGTTACTTATACAGTTAAGTCTATTGAGGGTACCAAGGCTTGCTTGCTCATACGAAGTTGCTCCAATACGGCAGTGGTCAATCGCTTGGGCAAAACCTTAAGCAGAGCTTGTACCTGAAGCAAAGAACATAGAAATAACTACAACCAATAGAAATATAACGGTGTTATATCAGAGATTAGAATGCACTAAAAAACCATAAAATCATGAGTAAGAGACTTAAACCAGAAGAAATGATCATTTAATAAACATTTACTGATACAGAATGGAGGATATTTTTGTTTAACTACAGAATAACTGCAAAAAGAAGTGACAGTAGAATAAACCAATCAGGTTGATGGAACTATATCAAGCTTATCCAAGATCATATTTGAGTTGAAACAAAAAGAACCATTAGAATGTATTGATCTTCAGTGGGATATATTCACCTTTATCCAACCAATCATTGAGAACTTTTCTAATGTTGAAGATTCGTATCTATTAGTTGGATATATGAAAGTTTGACTGAATGTAGTTTTAATGAATAAGACTCACAACAACCATAAAATTCAAGGTTTTAAATTAAAAAGAGAAGCATTCAGGTCATTAATTTTTAACATATCTAATAGTAATTCAGTAGTTCAACTTTGAATTTTTTTCCTTTCCCTTCATATCTTTCTAGATCCGTAGCATCCCTGAAAATGTAAAAGGGAGGTGGATTTTGAACCAAAATTTGCAGCTGACGCATGCGTTTCAACTTTTATGTACATAAAAGTATTCATTCATACAGTGCCCTTAATTTATACCAAAAACATGCAGAGAAAAAGAAAGAGAGAGGTTTATCTTCAAAATAGCTAAGGATTGTTGCACCTCCAAAATCATTTGATGATTAGAAGCCTTCTCCTTAAAAAAGAAAAATTGATACATTACCGGATCCACATGTTTTCTCTCAATGGTGCATTCACAATTCTCGAGCAATTATAGGAAGAAATATTCCTAAATTTTACAAAACTCCAATAGATCCTTTAGCATACTATTTTGAGGCAGATATTGTGTGCCCAAATCCATAATAGACTGAACAATGTCTTGAAGGGCAATTTGCCACTTCAGTACAGAAACTACCAACTTTTATAACAAATCTTGATAAACCCAAAAGCAAAATCATAAAATGAAAAAACAAAAATACTCACTGTTCCATACTCACACGAGGTTCTACATGCATTAGTCTCTGCTCCAAACACTGTACTCATGAAAATAATGCTGCTTCAACAACCTGAAGTATAAAGCAGGGAATAACAAAGAAAACTCAGGATAGATGAAAATCAATGGTGTAACACAAATGTATGATAGAAACAGAAATGAAGTGCAATATGAAACATAAGTCAATTCCCAGGACAACAGATTTATGAAGCATGTGTTTGGTCATGATTCTTTGACAGAGGTATGCAAACAAACCCAGTGCTAACTTTAAGTTTGTCATGGAAGGTGATAGCTGACATTTTATCAAGTGTACCTAAAAGAGTAAAACGTAGGAGTTCATGATTGGCAATGTAAAACGACATCCTGTAAAAGTTGATCCTTCCGAAACTTGATTTTATCATGTCTAATTTCTGTATCCCTCTCTCGAAAAGCAAAAATGTTAAAGAATTACAGGATGCATCTTATTAGGCTTAGATCTAAGCAATTACCATTTTAGTTAACTTGGAGTGAACACATCCTTTTCATGCAAAATTATAGATTCACTTAAGAAACTATGCCCATAAACTTCATAATTCAGAATGAAAAAGCAGGGATTTAGAGTGAAAAAACTTACCTCAATCACAAATGGCATACTTGGCCCACCATTCATGTTTCTGGGATTCAATCGAGACAACAATGTGTCTATAAAAGCTTTTCCTCCTTTACTAAAAATGATAAATCAGCACCAAGTCAGTAATGCAAGTTCACTCGTAGATTGTAAGAACTGAAATAGTACAATCAAACAATGAGACGATTGCATTACTCAAGAAGATGAAGATTCCCGGTTATAGTCAAATATGAGAACACGCTCTTGCATTGCTATTGCTTGCAATGAGCCCAAATTTAGAAGAATGGCATGCTCACGGGCCTATGAAATGAACCACATAATAAAATTGTAAACCGACAAGAAACCACACAAACAAAAAGTGTATTTTAAACAGAAAGGTACAGTAATCAAAAATGTGAAAAGCCTTGTTACTGTGTCGAAAGTTGAAGCTGTAGCTAACAATTTGTGTTAGTTGGGGCACTTGAAAGGGGCAACAGAAAGTATTAGTGATCTTTTCGAAAGGCACACCATGTCTATATGCAAGTACTAAGCATGAAAAGAAAGAAAAAAAATAAAGTAACATATCAAGAACTTTCACATATAACAGAGACAAGGTGATGTAATACCAGCAAGAATGGCATGGAATTTGTCATAAACAATGATGGATCAACACTACGGATATCTCTTGGACGAAGACCTAATAATGGGAAAACATGTCAGAGAGGTAAAATAAAATGTACCCACGTGAACACACACAAACCCAAACCCATTATTCTTGCAGGTTATGTTATTTTCAAATAAATGTATAACATATACGATACTTACCCTAACATTTGTTTTAATGATTCAACTAACAAACCAAGCATAAAGAAAAGCAAGAAACCTTTCTCAGAATAGTTTTCTCACCACTTGACTTCAACAACTGACGTCTGTTTATCTTCCGAGTAGACACCATTCCATTTGACTTTGCTTCCACTACCTTTAATGAACAAAAGGCCAAAAAAAAAAAGGAAAAAATTAGATTTATCTAAATTTAAAAAATAAAAAAAGAAATTCAATGTTGGTCTTCTTTTTATAAGAGAAATCCTTCCATTAGCAGCTCAAATCAAAAGAATAACCACCCAAACAAAAACAAATACTTTTCATTACTTCAACTACGAGGATCGTCTTTAGGCAAGCCACTCCATATCTCGTTTTTATTTTGTGTTGAGATACAAAAGTAAGCTGGTGAAATATTTAAATTAACAACCGCATCCTAATTTCTTTCGCACTTTACTTTTATCATGAACCACACTATCATCATTTTCTCCTATCTTATGGGCCTTGGAAAAACTTTTGTGCTTTAAAATTAAAACACTTTCTGCAAAATCACTTTTACCAAGAAGCACTTACCTCGCGTTTCTCTATAACAAAAAAAATTCAAGGCTTTCCTACTTCTAAAATACTTTCTAATAGATCACCTGTCAAGTCCATGTCAAAAAAACATTCCAAGCGCTTTTTATCCTTAAATAAATATTTCCTCCACTTAAGCTGAACGCAGTAATAGTTCATTCAAAGTGCTTCTTTGGGCACTGACAAAAGCCAAAAGCACTAACCAATCAATTTGTATTTTTTTTAATTTAATAAATGCCTTCCACATTAAATTGTTTTTTTAAAAAAAATTCACTTGGAGTGATATCCGGAGAAGCATTTGATAGGTACTATTCTGAAAATTGATTCTTGGGGTAAAAACACTTGAACGCTTTCTGAAGAATCAGTTGATTTCAGAAAGTTCTTCCAAGTGATCTGCATGAAGCATTTTTATATTCTGCAGACACAAAAGCGGTATAGCGCTCCAAAGACAGCATTATAATAACTTCAAATTACAAACCAAAAAAAAAATTAAGTTAGAGAAACAAACCTCATAAACCGTCTCTCGAATTCCAAGAGACAAAGAGTTACTGGACGAGGTTAGAATCCTCTGCGGCTGTTGCACCTTCGTATCCTCCCTCATTATATCGACGCCATCAGCATCGACCGTCTCCAGTTCGGTCAACCGATCCTCCTTCGTCGACTTCGTCAAACACTTCACCTTGGACGATACCTTCACCGGGATGGAGAACAGAGGAACATTTCTTAGCTTGTGCGAAGAGATCTGAGAACAAGGCCATGGCGAACCGAAGACAAGGTAATGAACTGAATTAGACGGAGAATGAACAGAGAATTGAAGGATATTGGGTGATGGAACTAAGGCCATGTTTGCTTGCCAGCTTTGCTCGTGGAATGGACGAAGTATACGTGTAGCCGTATCGGTTGTTTCAGCGATAAAAACTACGGCTACTTTTTTAAGCTTCGGTCATCAAACGTTAACTATTCAAAATAACCTTTATTACAGCGAGCGTACTTCCCTGCATACTATTAAAACAACTTAGATATTACGAAAGTAGTAAAATTATTTAATTAATAAAATAAAAAAAATATATTTATTAATTAATAAATAAAAAATTTATTATTTAATTAATATAATAAAAAATTTATAAAATTATTTATTTATTATTAATATATATATTTTTTATTTTATTAATTAAATAATTTTATTATATTAATAATAATATAATAAAAACACCCTATTTATCAATGTCTCTTTATTTTGACTTCGTTTTATCAGTAAGAAGAGTGAATATAATAAAAACACCCTATCTATCAACGTCTCTTTATTTCGACTTCGTTTTATCAGTAAGAAGAGTGATCGGTCGAACAAGTAGTTGACAGTTAACGTTTGTGGCTTGTATGCAATTTGAGTTGGGCAGCGTAATTTTCCGTCCCGCGCGATATTTTCTATCGGTAGGGAAGCTTTCGAACCCAGTGCTACCACTTGGCTCTTCCAGCGATACGACACGTGGTTAATGCTTTGTGGTTGATTCTATTCTGATTCTTAGTGCTCGGTGGCTGAATTTCTGAACTGGTTCTTAGCGGGATACTACACTAGTTGGCTCAGTGGAAGGAATCTTATTCTACAGCAGTGTTTTCCAAATGAGAATCTTATTGATGAAAAAGACATTTATGTTAGTTATATCATAAAAACTTATTTATAAAATAGAAAAATCGGAATGTACGCAGGTGTAAATTCTAGATCACCATACAAGTGGTAAAAGATACCAGCAATTAAATTGAATTTCTCGGCTTCTCGATTGTCACAAAAGCTTAGTGTAAACCACCCCTCAAGTCCAAGTCATTAAATAGGCTTTTAGGTTGTTACTTGAGTTGCACTTGAGACCCATTACACAACTAATCTTGTTATCCCCTCTTTAAACTCAAGTTCCTGCTAAAAAGTATAGAATTTGTCGTTTGAAAGAACAAATTTTTCATAAAATAGAAGGTTTAGTTATCAGATCTGCGAAATCCACTGATGCAACTTTGTTTCGGACAAAACAAGGATCAATCTCGGTGCGTTTTGTCTTGGTGTGGAAGATTAAATTGACAATAATTCCAGTAACACTCATGCTATTATTCTAGATGACAGTAATACGGTTGTGTTCTTTCAAGATGGAAGTGATTCCAAGAGATTCCAGTACAATTATGAGCCAAGGGATCTCTATCCTAGTTCTACCCACGATATTGCCACCGTATATTTGTCCCTTGGAACACACCAAGTTACCATCAAAATATACACAACATCCATTCATTAACCTTCTATCATCCAAGCCACAACGTACATCAGTGAAACCAACTTTGTTTCATAATTCATAAAATTCAACTCCATAATCAGTGGTCTCTTTTAAAAAATTCTTTTTAATAAATATTTATTAACCTTAATTAATTTAACCAATTAATTAAGGTTAAAAAAATTAAGTACAAATCAAGTGAATAAAAGAGATAATTAATTTTTAACGTAGTTTAAAATTTTTATTTTTATATTTACAAGATCAAGCTCGGAGAAAATAATTTATTAAAAAAATTTATAATTATAAATAATAAAAAATTTAAACAAAATTAAAGACTTCCTCTTTATATTGTTGTTATTATATTAAATTTTTTTTTTTTGTGATTTTGTTCAATAAAATTCCTATGCCTTATCACATTAAAATATCTTTGATAACTTTAACAAGATTCTTTACTTTCATGCCATTGAATTCTTCTCTTAAAAAATGTTTTGTTTGTCTTACGAAGAATAATATATAAAATATCTTAACCACATTTAAGAAATTTAATTTATAAATTTATTAAAATAGAAATTATAGATTCATAATTTTTTTAATTTATTTTTACTTTAAATCATAAAAAATATAAATAATTTGAAAAAATTAAAGAGAATAAAAACTTTACAATGGGTCTAGTGGCAGCAATATGGTGTAGCTAACCGTAAATGTTAAATATTGTTTATCCAAAGCATATTAGATATTGTTTTCAAGACTTGAAATCTAAAAAATTTGAATTAACATTTGAGTTACGTTAAGAATCACTTAATTAAGAAGTTGTTTCAATTGTTGGTATAATATTTTAGCTGTGTTTGATTGTTCATAAAGCAAACTTGGTTGTTAAGATTGTTTTGTTTTGCTTGCATTCCAATGTCATGCGTGCATGTGAGTTGATACGAATCTCGTTAAGAATAACGAGACCCGAACTTAACAAAAAATCCGAGATCGTTCTACGATCAGATTTGAATAGAATCTCGACCCGTTGTTTATAAAGAAACAAGAACCTCTGTATAATGTAGACGCCATAAACGGTGATGGAAGTCCGTTCGATAAATCACTGATGAACACCATAAAAATAATTCTTGATAAGTTCGAATAGTTCTTCAAAGAATCAAAGAGAAAATAACTCTCAAATTTTGACTAATGAATTCTGATTGTTTTTTATTCAAAAAGTGTCTTTTATAGGCAAAAATCGTAGCTTGTACTTATCTAAAACAGAAAGGAAAGCTAACTAATTAAATAGACTTATAAATAAACTCAAACACTCCAAGAAAAACTGACTAATTAGATAGACTTATAAATGAACTCAAACACTCCTAAATATACCTATTTTACTTGCTAAAAAATCGAGTTTAGATTTGACTAAACTTTGCTAGAGTTTAAATCATGCATATCCATCTTTGCTAGATTTTTGGACTAGACTTAATGGGTCTCCACAAATTTACTTGGGTCCAAATTTCTTGAACTAACCCGTTAAGTGCATCTTTGAACTTTTTTACTTATACTCTCGTAACTGGACCAATCGAAATTTGAATTGAATTCTTTGAAATTGTGCCATGATTTATATCATTCCCCTCCTCTTGAAAAAGATTTGTCCTCAAATCATTACCTATATCAAAAGGACTCAAATCAGCAACATTAAAAGTAGCACTTACATTGTACTCACCTGGTAAATTTAGTTTGTAAGCATTGTCATTGATACGCTCTAAGATTTAAAAATGGCCATCTCCTCTTGAAAGTAATTTAGAATGCCTTTGCGTCGGAAATCTCTCTTTTCTCATATGTAACCAAACCCAATCTCCTAGTTTAAAAACCAGCTTGCGACGCCCCTTGTTGGCTTGTTTTGTGTATTGCTCCGTTCTTCGCTCAATGTTGAGTCTTGCTTTCTCATGAATCTGCCTAATAAATTCAGTTTTCTTTTTGCCATCTAAATTAACTCGCTCAATCATGGATAAAGGAGATAAATCCAATAAAGTTAACGGATTAAATCCGTACACAATTTCAAATGGAGAAAATTTAGTAGCAGAATGAACAGTACGATTATAAGCAAATTCAACATGTGGTAAACAATCTTCCCAAGTTTTAATGTTCTTACTAATAACAGCCCTTAACAAAGTAGATAAAGTTTTATTTACTACTTTGGTTTGACCATCAGTTTGTGAATTACAAATAGTAGAAAATAATAACTTAGTACCTAACTTACATCACAAAATCTTCCAAAAGTAACTTAAGAACTTAGCATCTCTATCGGAAACAATTGTTCTAGGCATACCATGAAATCTTACAATCTCTTTAAAAAACAAATCAGCAACATGTGAAGCATTATTCGTTTTGTGACATGAAATAAAGTGTGCCATTTTAAAAAATTTATCCACAACCACAAAAATTGAATTTCTACCACGTTTACTCCTAGGCAATCCTAACGCAAAATTTATAGAAATATCAATCTAAAGCTCATTAGGAATGGGCAATGGTGTATATAAACCATGGGGTTGCTTTCGAAATTTTGCATGCCTGCATGTGACACATCTATCGCAAGTTCTCTCAACATCTCTTTTCATGTGTGGCCAAAAGAAGTGTTTTTGTAAAACAGCTAATGTTAGAGCTATACCAAAGTGTCCCATCAATCTTCCACCATGTGATTCTCTAACTAATAAACCACGCACGGAATAATGCAGTATGCACAACTTATTTTCTCGAAATAAAAAACCTTCATGTCTAAAGTTTTTACCATTGGAAGTCTTTTCACAAGTTATATACTCTTCACTAAAGTCAGGGTCTAAAAGATAGAACTCTTTAATATGTTCAAAACCAAGCAATTTAGCATCAAGAGTAGAGAGTAATGCGTACCTGCGAGAGAGTGCATCTGCAACCACATTCTCCTTACCTTGCTTATATCGGATGACGAATGGAAACATTTCAATGAACTTCACCTAACGAGCATGTCTTTTGTTCAGCTTGTGTTGTCCTTTCGAGTGCCTCAATGATTCGTGATTAGTGTGAATCACAAACTCCTTGAGCCAAAGGTAGTGCTGCTATATTTTCAAAACTCGAACCAATGCGTATAATTCCTTATCATAAGTCGGGTAGTTTAAAGTTGCTTCACTTAGCTTTTCATTGAAATACGCAATCGATTGTCCTTCTTGTATAAGCACAGCTCCAATACCTATACTAGAAGCATCACATTCAATCTGAAATATTTTGTTAAAGTTAGGTAAAACTAATAAGGGTGTATTTGTCAATTTTTACTTGATGAGTTGAAATGTCTTCTCTTGCTCTTCTCCCCACTTGAAAACCAACGTTTTTCTTTATTACCTCAGTGAGTGGTGCGGCTAAAATACTAAAGTCTTTTACAAACCATCGGTAGAAACTAGCGAGTCCATGAAAAATTCATACGTTGCTTATACTTGTGGGACTCGGCCATTCTTGAATTGCACGAATTTTCTCTTCATCAATCTGTATTCCTTGTGCACTCACAATGAAACCAAGAAACACAAGTTTATCGGTGCAAAAGATACATTTTTTTAAGTTAGCAAATAGCTTCTCTTTTCTAAGTACATTTAAAACTGATTTTAAATGCACAATATGATAATCCAAGTTTTTGCTGTAAATGAGAATATCATGAAAATAAACAACGACAAATCTGCCTATGAATGCACGCAATACATGGTTCATTAATCGTATAAATGTACTCGGTGCATTAGTTAACCCGAAAGGCATTACTAACCATTCATACAAACCGTATTTTATTTTAAAGGCAGTTTTCCATTCATCGCCCTCTTTCATGCATATTTGATGATACCCACTTTTTAAATCAATTTTTGAAAATATACAAATTCCATGCAATTCATCTAACATATCGTCTAAGCGAGGAATGAGATGTCAATACTTTACCGTAATGTTGTTGATCACTCGGTAGTCAACGTATATTCTCCAAGTGTCATCCTTCTTAGGTACAAATAAAACTAGAACGGCACATGGACTCATACTCTCCCTTATGTAACCTTTCGCCATCAACTCACTTACTTGCCTTTGAAACTCTTTTGTCTCCTCAGGATTACTCCTATAAACTGGTCGATTTGAAATTGTCGCACCAGGTACAAAATAAATTTGATGTTCAATCCTTCGGATAAGAGGTAATCCCTATGGCATTTCTTCGAGAAAAATATCATCATATTACTACAAAAGAAAAGCCATAGAGTTAGACAAAGTAGAATCAATCTCATTAGTATTTAAAAACGCTTCTTTGTACAAAAGTACAATCATTGGCTGATTTAAAAACTTTGCTCTTTTTATTTCACTCTCTTTTGCATAAAAATTTGTTTTTCTCTCTATTTTGTTTTCAATGACTGAATCTACACTCTTTTTTTCTCTTTCAATTTTTTTCTTGAATTGTCACTCGTTTTCTTTTCATCTCTCTCTTTCTTTTGATCACACTCCTTTCGTAATCACACTTGATCCTCATACACTTATTGCGGTGTTAAAGGTACAAGAGTGATTGGTCATTGATTAAGTACAAAAGAGTACTTGTTTGTAAAACTATCATGTTTTACACGCCTATCAAACTGCCATGGACGCCCTAGCAACAAATGTTCAGCTTGCATCGGTACTACATCACACAACACTTCATCTTCATATTTGCCAATCTGAAATGCAACTATCACCTATTTATTTACCCTCATCTCTCCACTATCATTTAACCACTGCAATTTGTAAGGTTTAGGGTGCTTCAACGTGGGCAGTCCTAATTTTTTCACAATTATTGTACTTGCAACATTGGTATAATTACCACTATCAATAATCATACTACACACCTTATCCTTGACGTAGCACCTAGTATAAAAAAGGTTCTCTCGCTGCACTTCTTTAACTTCTTTTGCTTGCAAGCTCAACGCTTTCCTGGTTACTAATGTCAATGCATCAGGGGCTAAATACTCCTCTTTGGTGATGTTCTCCAATGGCGGCATGTCATTGGTGTCAGAGTCTTTATCGTCAGTCACAATGTCACCATTATCTTGCATCATTATAACTCGCATATTTGGACATTTACTTGCTGTGTGTCCCTTTCCTTGACATTTAAAACATTTAATATCACGGTTTTTAGAGCTAGAAGTGTCAATTTTACCTTGAGAAACGTGGATAGTGTTCTCGAACTTGGGTTCAAACTTGTGCTTGAGTGTTGCGGATGTTTGCAGCTTGTCTTCTTTTTTTGTGAAATTCGGTTTCCAAAAAAAATGTATTTGAACTTTGATTTAGACGTGCGCTGTCCCTACTCTTGAGTTGGCGCTCAATTGTGATGGCCATGTGAACCAAATCCTTTAATTCCACATAATGTTGTAATTCCACCGTGTTTGCAATTTCTCGATTCAAATCACCCAAAAACCTAGCCATAATAGCTTTTCGATCCTCCTCTATATTCGCTCGGATCATAGTTATTTTTATTTTTTTTATAATAATCCTCCATGCTCCGATTGCCTTACGTAAAACTTTGCAATTTTTGATACAACTCCCTATAATAATAGCTTGGAACAAACCGTTTTCTCATCACAGTTTTCATCTCCTCTCATGTTTCTATTAGACGTTCTCTATTTCTTCTCCTACTTAAAACAAATTCATCCCATCAAACAATAGCATAATCAGAAAATTCAATGGCTGCAAGTTTTACCTTCTTCATCTCGGAGTAGTTGTGGCAATCAAAAACTAACTCCATCTTCTTTTCCCACTCAAGATAAGTTTCGAGATCATTCTTACCTTGAAATGAAGGCACCTTCATCTTAATGCTGTCCAAATTATTATCCTCCTGATTCTAATCTTTTCTAACACATTCAACCCTCCTATTGCTGCCTATCGAGTATCTATCTTCTTCCTCAAAATTGCCATCGTTATATTCCTTATAATCTTCAACTATACGCTGTTGTTGAGCGTTTTCCCTCCGATTCCTCCGATTGGCATTTTCTAATCTATCCAACTGTTCACTTATTTGCTCTAGTTTCAACTTCATCATCCGTCTCATCTCTCCCACCAAAACTTCTATGTATAGCTTTGACATCATCCCTGTTTGTGCTTCCTTGTGGTCATGTTGTGACATGCTTTGTTCAGGAGACAAGTTATAAAAAAGGACCTCACAATTCTCTCCCTTACTTGTTTACACTCAAGAATATGAATCATTCTGCACTCGTGTTTCACTCAAAAAATTTGCGGCTTTTATCCCTTTAATGCTCTCACTACTCTTGCCTTTTTTCATTCAATAATTCTCTTTCGGTTCTTTTGAAACTAACAAACAATAATAAAAAATTTCTTGCAACAATTCTTCAAGACTTACTACGGCAAAATAAATGTTGAAAATAAGGTCGTGTCACGGACTTTAAAGATTTTTAATTTCGCACAAAGTATTTCAATTTTATACCCACTGATTTGGAAATTGAGAATCACAAGGAATATATTAGAATTTGATACACAAATATTAGGGTGTTGATGACAAAGTGAAATATGAAATTTTCGTTTTTTTCATTTTTTTCACTTTTTTTTGTCTTTCTCTCTTTTTTTTCCTTTTCTTTCTTTTTTTTATATCAAAAATTGCGAAAAGAATAACAGATTGCGAAAAGAATAACAAAAGGGATAGGTAAACCTGACACTAGAATAACCTTTGCTCTGATACCAAATGATACGAACCTCGCTAAGAATAACGAGACTCGAACTCAACAAGAAACCCGAGATCATTTTACGATCCGATTTGAATGGAACCTTGACCCATTGTTTATAAAGAAACAAGAATCTCGGTATAATGTAGACGCTACAAACGGTGATGGAAGTCCGTTCGATAAGTCACTGATGAACGCCACAAGAATAATTCTTGATAAATTCGAATAGTTCTTTAAAGAACCAAAAATAAAATAACTCTCAAATTTTGACTAATGAATTCTAATTGCTTCTTATTCAAAAAGTGTCTTTTATAGGCAAAAATCGTAGCTTGTACTTACTTAAAACAGAAAGGAAAGCTAACTAATTAAATAGACTTATAAATGAACTTAAGCACTTCAAAGAAAACTGACTAACTAGATAGACTTATAAATAAACTCAAACACTCCTAAATATTCATATTTTACTTGTTAAAAAATTGAGTTTAGATTTGGTTAAACTTTTCTATAGTTTGAATCATGCATATCCATTTTTGCTGGATATGTGGACTAGACTCAATGGGTCTCCACGAATTTACTTGGGTCCAAACTTCTTGAATTAGCCCGTTAAATGTATCTTTGAACTTTTTTACTTGTACTCTCGTAACTGAATCAATCGGAACTTGAATTGAATTTTTTGAAGTTGTACCGTGATTTATATCATGAGTTGTGTTGCATAATGTTGATGATACTAAGTATAATAATAATGCATGCACATACTATTGATGCCGAAGGTGACATGCAGGCTAACTCTACTTGTATAGTAACATTTTATTTAAAACAATTACAATAATGACAACAGGCCACCGGATTGCCATTCCCCATCCCATCCTTGTTTTGATTATTAGATCATCATTGTTTATAATTTTAAATTTTAAAATATATTATTAAATATTAATTCTTTATTTTATTAAAATATACTAATTTAATTTTTTTTATATGTTCAATACTATAATAAATTAACAATAAAATAATTTATTCTTTTATATCTTTTTAACTGAAAAAAAATATTTATTTTATATCTAAATTAAAAAATATATAAAAAAAATTTATAAATTATACATCAACGATCATCATCTAACCCACCAAAAAAAAATTTAAATTACAATAATCTACGCTCAATCCATATAAAATATATAAAATAAATTTAAATTTAAAAAAATCTAAATAGTCAACATTAAATTCATAGAAAACAAAGTCTAAATTATACATCTTCAATAATTACTATTTAACCACAACACAAATTAAATTAGACATCTCTTTGCACTTTGTTCGTCACCTATAAAAATATACAAAATAATACATAACAAAAAAGCATTTAGTTTATATTATTTACCAATATTATAAAATTACAATAACATTTCATTAATATAAATTAAATTTTTACAGTCTGAATATAGAAATTAAATACACAACAAGAACGTACCAATTTTTTTATAAAATTATAAATTTTTTATTAAATTTTTTGGTTAACTTTATATTTGATAATTTAAAATTATATTATAAAAGTTTGGGTTATTTATTTCATTAAAATATATTAAATTAATTTTCATATGTTCAAGACAATAATGATAATACAAATTAATTTTTTAATATCTTTCCAAATATTACTAGATGGTTTCCTCTTTTTTAATCTAAAAATAACAAATTTTTTTACTTAATTTTTTTTTCCATGTTGGTCGAGTCTAAAAATGACAATTTTTGTAGCTCGAAAATGATAAATATTACATATTAGATCAAATTTCTTTACTTAATTTTAAATTTTTTTGACCGAAAACGATTAACGGGGCCAAATTTCTTTTTGAAAGTGGGAACGAAATTGCGCGTCATTCCCCGACCTATTTATTAGGCAAATCAGAGGCAACAATGACCACTTTCTGCAGCAAACCTTGCAAAAATTTTGGCCATCCTTATTTATGGCTGTATCATGCACTTGCACTGTGGTCGTTGATTAATATAATGAATATATATATATTGCTAATGTGTTTATTGTTTTACTTGATTGATTATGTGTTGTTTATCTTCCTTTCACACTTTACACGCAGCTTTTTAAATGTTCCATAGTTGTAAAACAAAATTGTGATACCGGAGAATTTTATATTTTTTTTCGGGTTCTACAAAATAATATTTTAAAAGATAGATTTTATTGTAATTCTTAAAATACAAATAAAATTAAAAACTTTTATATCTTCTTCTCTTTTTGATGTTTCTTTGTCCAAACAACCAATAGAAAAGAAAAACTATCGACGACAAATATTCAACAAATCATAAACTTTTTAAGATGAATTATATCTTGAATATTAAAGAAATTATTTTATTAAGAAACAAGAAAAATCAACCCACTACATTACTTGAGGAATATATATTTCATTAACAATATTTTGCTAAATCAATATTGTCACATATTTCTTACAATTAACAAAAATAATAAATATGTATATATATATATATATATATAAAATATTCGTGCTTTCATTTAATATATTTTAAGTTGTGATACAGCACATCCATTGTTGGCTTCCAAAAGAAAAGAGTCATTAACAATTCGGCTTCTGCTACAAACAGCTACAAAAAGGTAAAGTTTGTTACGATTTTTTCAATCTCAAAAAATTTATATTTGGATATTTGTTCTCCAACAATTACAAAAGATTATTTATAAAATTTTATTATTATTTTTGGTGATTGATATATATATATATATATATATATATTTCAAAAAATAGAATTCATATTTTCTATTGCTTATCTTTATAAACATATTTTTGTGCAATTAATTTTCTCATTTTATTTATTTATTTATTTATTTCTTTAAAATTTAATAAAATCATTTTTTTTTATTTTGACGGACTTACTCCTTGGGCTTCGGGCTTCCGATCAGTATGACTCTTGGACTGACCGTGCCACCTGGTTCTATATTGGACCTCATTTTCTGCCGCTTGTGCTTGGACCTGCCCAGCATAAACATTGCTTGTGCTTGGGCAGCCGTTTCAAAGGCCCTCTCGTGTCATTTGCCACCTCTAGGGTGCCAACAAAATTCGCATGGGAGAGCCGCAGGGAATTGGAGAGCGGGAAGCTAAGAAAAATCGAGAATATAGAGGCATGTTCTGGTAAATTTGAAGAATAGATAGGAAGCCCATAAATTTGAGGGTGAAAAACATAAAAAAAGGAAGCGCAGGGAATTTTTCAGAGGGAAAGCCAGTTCTATACTTCAGTCCGTGTTCTTGATTTCTATTCATAGCCGGAGCTCATGGCGATCGAAGAGAGAAAAGAAGAAGAAGAAGAAGAGCATGATGGACGTGCGCATCATCCCTCTGCACCGCCCGATGAGGTTTCGATCCGATTTCACTTAATTTTTTGTTAATTCTCCGAACAATTGTTCACAATCTTGTAGTATTTTAATATATATTAACGTACCGGAATTCTTGAAATATACGGTTCAGCTTGTCGTTTTAATATGGGTTATGAATTATGATATTGATACGTCCTAGGTGTGTTTCTTAGTCCAATTCGAATTTTACGAAGCATAAATGAACTGTTTACACTGGGCGAAAAGGAAGAAAATTTTTGTTGGTTATATTGAGTCATTGTTTTTCCGGTGTTAGTTGGAAATATACTTAGAAGTGTATGTATTTATGCGCAAAAGAAACTTATGGTGGTGGTGGTGGTGGCGGCGTTGACGAAGTCATATGCTCTTGCAATAATTTTCTTGTTTAAATGTGCAGTTATTTGAAATTTCAACAACAGTTGATCCAAGTTACATAATCTCGTTGATACGTAAACTTCTTCCAACTAACGCGAGCAATGTCCCTAGTGACATATCAAAAACTGATCTTATGGAAGAAGCTGAAATTTCTCTGTCCAAAGACAGAGTTGAAGGTTCCTTGGATCATAATTCTGAGATCACGGACATTGTAAATGGTTTGGATAAATCTTCTTATGAAGGAGGTGAAGATTCCTGTTGTAAACTTGAACAGCCTGCTGTATCAGCCGGAGAAGAAGTTTGGGAAGAGTATGGTTGCATTCTGTGGGATCTAGCTGCAAGTAGAACTCATGCCGAACTCATGGTACTTGAGTTTGCCTCATTATAGCTTTCTTATGGCTCATTATGATCTTAATTGCAGGTCAAGTAACAATGACTGTCCATTCATGCTTTTGATTGTTAGAAAACGGTTGATGATCTGTATTATTACTATTATTACCATTTTATTTTTTAATAAGTGATTGATGATCTGCATTAAATTTTGCCTCACGTCCTCTCTACTGTTCCATCATGCGTACATCCAAAAACCACAAATTTTTTCATCCATCAGGAAGTATAGCATGTGCAAGAGGAACAAAATTTACTTTGGATCAAGCTGGCTTCTAAGCTGTAGTTGTGATTAATTCTATCCATAAGATGTCACTTGTATTCTATCATTACCATAACTTGCATCTTTAATTTTTTTTTTGGGGCTTTGTAGGTGCAAAACTTAATCCTTGAAGTTCTTTCAGCAAATGTTATGGTTTCCCAATCTGTGCGTATTACGGTATGCACTATATTTTCCTTATGTCTTGAAATCCTTTTGTGTGATACGTCAAGTGATTTTTTTTTTCATTTTTGAAGTTGCTCTAAGTAATTGCTTGTTGTGTAAAGTGTTTTTTTTTTCTTTTTGATCCAGGAGATTATCCTTGGAATTATTGGAAACCTAGCTTGCCATGAAGTTCTCATGAAGCATATAGTTTCTACACATGGACTGATTGAAATAATTGTGGATCAGTTGTTTTTAGATGATACTCAATGCCTAATTGAAGCTTGCCGGTAATAGATAAGATTTTAACTACTGATTACCAGCCTTTAGATACATGAACTTTTAGTCTTGTCTTTTTTAACTACTGATTTCATGAAGTTCTCATGAAATATGTCTTAAACATATTTCATTTTGTACTTTATTTTCTTTTTTATTTCCTCTTATCCCCTAGGAAAGCACTATGGCTCTCCTATCATATATTACATTCTTATTTGTTTAGTTTTGTAGTGCTTGTGCCTTTATCATGATCCTCATTTGTAAAATGATATTGTCGCAGCATGTCACATTGGTTCCAGTTGCATGTATTATACCCTATTTGTCAATGTTGCATACTTCTCACAAATGTTATTTTGACACAGGCTGTTAACATTGTGTCTTCAAGGCAGTGAATATGTTATTTGGGCGGAGGCATTGCATTTTGAATATATCCTAGAACGTGTTTTATGGATTACAGAAAATACTTTAAACCTGCAACTTATGGAAAAGGTAGCAGAAAAGCCTCCATGCTGTATTTTCTTGTTTTATGATAGTCTGGTGAACATTCAATTAGTCCATGTGTACTGACTGGGTAATTTGATTTTTGTCAATGTTGCTTCACATGATTTTCCAATTTGTTCTCTACTTGCATGAGACTGGGTCCTAATACTGATAAACCCTTTACATTGTGAATCTCCAATTTTAGGAAAAGATTTCTAAATAGAATGTTTTTACTTTTTTGGAAGTAGCTAAATTACTATAAGAAGACTTCCAAATAGAACTTTTTGACTTTGATATGGTTGAGAAAATAGAACTTGTTGACAGTGCAGAAAATTAATAGCCGTCTGAATTCCAAAGCCGAAATTTAGAAAGAGAAAATTGTCTGAAAGTCACTTCAAAATTTAGCTCAATTGAAGTTAATGTTGTGGTTAGTAGTT
The DNA here is from genome assembly GCA_032401905.1 of Swietenia macrophylla. Lineage (NCBI taxonomy): Eukaryota > Viridiplantae > Streptophyta > Magnoliopsida > Sapindales > Meliaceae > Swietenia > Swietenia macrophylla. The sequence continues at coordinate 7,009,559 of CP135566.1, forward strand.
AATAGGGCATTATCTCCTATTTGCTTCTTTTAGTATCAATATAGAGGGCTAAAAGTAGTTAAAATGTAGATTAATTACATGCTTTATCAATGAATCTGTGCCAATTTGGAAAATGTCCCACAACATATATTACTTCAGAGTCCTGTATTGTATTTATTTTGCCTGATGGAATTGAAGTTGCACTTTTGTTTTTGTTCACAAATAAAGTTGACTTTTTTGTGAACAGAGTGTTGGGCTGTTATTAGCTATCTTAGAAGGTCGACATGAAGTTGCACTTGTTCTTCACCCACCTTTGATGAAGCTGGGTTTACCGAATCTTTTGATTGATCTTTTGGCCTTTGAAATGAACAAGTTAATGAGTGAAAGAATACCTGAAAGGTACGAGCTTACTTCATTTGTGGTTAAAGAGCTGGTATAAACAAATATGAACTTCATAGATTCAATGTTACTACATATTCTTGGATACTATAATGTGCTTGTTTTAATCTCAATTTAGTTTTACAAAATGATTCCATTACCTACCATTTGTTTCTTTTAGTGTTAAGGATGTTGGGATAAAGCCTCCTTTTCACTTTTAATTTTCATTTGAGAAGAAATGATTTTTATGGAATTTTGTGGTTTTAATTTTTTTCATTTGATCTTCAAATGTCTATACTGTAAAAGGGAACTGATGTTACTGAATGTTTATTTTATGCTGACTATACTTGTCTAACTTGTATATAAAGTTGTAGCACAAACATCCGACAATTTCACATCCAAAGAACAAAATTCATTATTAAGTTCTCAATGAGCTTTAGTACTATATCAAGTCCTTGTCTAAATTTCTTAATTCCATGCCCATGCTTAATTATTAAACACTAATGCAGTTAAGTTGGGCATTGTTACCGAACATTTTGCACATAAAATTTCAGCTGGAGCTATTCTTTATGTAGCAAATGAACTAGTGCTTGTCAGATTGTTTTAGTAAAATTTAGCCTGGCCACCACTCAACCCTAGCCAATATCAGATAACATTTTCTTGAATCCTTGCACACAGTAGTTTTGTGGTTTTGGATTTCTGAATATTGAAAATGATTGATATTCAAATGGATTAGGTTCAGTAATCCAGTAGCTGGTATGAGTATAGTTTGATAGAGGTTTCATCTAGTTAAATAATTGGCTATTGGCTTTTTCCCCTCATGTTATATGATAGAGAACAAAGATGCGGTCTTTTTTATCATGGAAATATTACTGTCTTGTACGAATTTTATGATTGATTGATCATGCTTCCTTGTGTGCTTTTGTGTTGCCTTTGCCCCTCTTTGCTTCAGTGCCAGTGGCATTTAAATATCTTGTTTTAATAGTTTAGTTTGTGTCAATAACATAATAATTACTTCTACAGTCTTTTACATATATGCTCTATTTACATGTATTTTCAGGTATCCTGTTCTTGATGTTGTTCTTCGTGCTATTGAAGCCCTTTCTGTTTTAGAGGGTCATTCTCATGAAATCAGCTCAAATAAGCAACTTCTTCAACTAGTTTGTAACCTTGTCAAATTCCCTGATAAAGTTGAGGTACATTGCAGCTTGCTGAGAAATGGGAAGTCACGCGATACATAGTGCATATGTCATGCTTTTTCATTTCTCTGTTTATGATTGATGACAGAGGATAATGTATTAGAGTTACTTAAGTTCATAATTAGGGGTATGATTATGTTTACCAAGTTGGAGTTTGCAGGATATAACTAATGATTGAACTTCATAATAAAAGAGATGGCTGAAATTGTCATGAAGAACAAGATTGAAGATGCAATTTTTAAATGTGGTTAATGAATTGATGAAAGTTGTAAACTGATAGCATTTATGGTACACTTATGATTCTGCTTCTTTTTCTTCTGCATTGATGAGTAAGTTTGGATGTAATCAACCAACTATGAGCATTTATGGTAACCTTTTTCTGCAGGTTGCTGATTCTTGCATTACTGCTGGAGTTGTAATTGCTAATATTTTGGGTGATATAGATGATGTAGGTTCAGGTATATCACATGGTGAGTTGTTTATTGCTCTTATTATTGAAGTTGTACAATGATCTTTTGTTTATCAAATTTCTATTTCAAGTGGTAATGAGCTTTTGCACCTGTCCAGATTTGCCTTTCTTACAGGGTCTGCTCGAGATAATTCCTTTCACTTCAGATGATCCAGCTGCACGGGATGCATTCTGGAGCATTGTAGCAAGGTTATTGGTAAAAGTTAGGGAACATGAAATGAGCCTATCAAGCTTGCATCAATATGTATCAATCCTAGTGAGTACATCAGATATGATTGAAGATGATCTTCTTGATCACCGGTTAGATGACTCTAGCCGAGAAGACAAACACACTGCTCCACGTGGCACAAACACAAGTGCTAGAATGACAGCTGTATCCTTTCTTTTAAGTTAGTTTAGCTCATGATGTAGCACCAAATAGGAACAAACGAAGGGGTAGAAAATTAGAGAGAAATGGGAGAAAATCCAAAAGAAACAAGGGGGGAAACACTAAAATCTTTATCCAATAATCTCAAATTCTTCAAAGTTTACCTAAGAATTGAAACAAAGGCCTTATTTATAGTGTGTCCAACAAGGAAATAGAATTTCTATCCTAACAAGAACAATGAACTATCAGAAAGAAAACTACTACTAGTGAGAAATGGAATTCTTACCTAAGAATAACAAAACCAATTAAAATAATCAGCTCAAACACGACTCTAACAAGAAACTAAACACTAATTAAAATAAATGAGAAATAATAATAATACCAAACTATGCCTAAATGTTCTCCGTTGATCTCCCCTAGGCAAAAAAAGAAACTCATCCTTGAGTTTAGATGATATTAGGAGAATAAAACTTGTGGTGCAGAAACAAATCTTGTAACTCAAACTTATAACCCTTCTCATTGATCTTCCTTGAAACTCTTAAGTAGCCATAATCTATCTTCTTTCTTGAAAACATGAAATAGTCATACTTCATCTTTTTCTTGCATTTGTTAGTGAATCTTCTAAAAGATGTGGACTTCCTAAAAAAATCAATCAAATGCCTTTTTCCAAATTTTGCTCAATGGCTGCTCCAAGTAATTTTGCCCCCTCAGTTAGATTATTTTCAGAACAATCTTCCTGCTTTCAACGTGAATGGGTAGAACCATATCAATTATCTTATCTTCCATGTTTTCTTCAATTTGAACTTCATTAACAATAGCAAACACATTGCTACATGTAAAGCTCGAATCAGGAATACATTCTACCTTTTCCTTGTAAACTTCAATCATATTCCTAATCTTGTTGTTAGTCATAGGGGTAAATAAACATTTCATTCTGAACATCGCTAGGAGACACTTCATCCCTAATCTCCTTAGAAGACACATCAGCATTAATCTCACTAAGAGACACTTTAGGAGCAATTTCTTCTTCCATTGATGAACACAAACCTTAACTGTAGGACAAGATTGTTCTTTGTTCTCCCTCTGTTGAAAGAACTTGACTCCTGGCAAGTTGGGATGTTAAAACTTCTTGGCCAATGGAATAAATATCATTGCTTGTTCCCTCCACCTCTTGATTTGCAATTCAACCCAGAATTATGTTGACAACATCCCAATAGTCATAATTATGGGGTGATAAATACCTTAATGGAATTTTCTTTCTATTGTTGCAATGCAATCGTCCCAGAAGTCTTGAAATCAAGTTGTCGTGGTCCATAGAGAAGCTCACAGGAAGCGATCCTCCCACAAGTCTTGAAATCAAGCTGTTGTCGTCTACAGAGAAACTGACATGACAATAATTACTTTGAAATTGATATTCATAAACTCGAACAGATTTTGTACCTTCTCCATAGTTCTTAAATTTATGAAGTATCATCTAGGTGTAATCTTGAGGGATGAAATAGGCTTTTTTTTTCTTTTTCAAGTCATATTATGAGTGATTGTGTCTTTTCCATCTAGAATTCATATTCTTTGCTCCGTACTCCACCAATTGAATGCACAACCAATCAATTTATAAACATCCTCTGGATCAGAAACAATCTCATTGAAAGATAGGAAAACATCACAAATCTCTTGCCATGCCATTTTTTTTTTGCCCCCACTGAAGGGACAAACGGTTATAGCACATAGCTATGGTTTGTTTCACTGGTGTAATGTGACCGGGAAACTGACTGTCCCAAAGGTTTTAGAATTGCAAACAGATCTGCTAATAATTACATTCTGGCCCCTGTACTTTGTGAATAGTTGCAGAAGGCTCCCTATCTCAAAAATATGGGATAGAAGTCTGAGCAAAGTTTAACAATGGAGGGTTCTAGTAGATTGGTGAATTGGGAGTGGTTTGGTGATAGTAGTGACAATGCAGTTGCCAAATTTTGTCAACAGTGGAGGGTGGCGGTTTAGGGTTTCGGGTGGTGATTTGTGAACAAAAAAAAAGGTGTTGGTTCTTTTGGAAAAATTGTAGATCAGGAAAACGTGAGTTCAATGGTCATGTTGGTGTCCATGGAGATGTGGTTGGAAGTTGCTAGCATTTGGCAGGAATGTAGCCGAAAACTTGTTGTAAAAAGTGTGTTGAGGGAGATTGTGGATGTCTTGTGGAACGAATAAATCAAAGCTGGGTTTTGATACTGAATTGATGTAGAACTAAATAATAACCAAATAGGAACAAAATAAGGGTGAGAAAATTAGAGGGAAATGGGAGATAATCCTAAAGAAATAGGAGGGAAAACACTATAATCTTTATTCAATAATCTCAAATTCTTTAAGTCTATCAAAGAATTGAAACTAAGGCCTTATTTGTAGTGGGCATAACCTAAATAAAAGAGTAAAGAATTCTTTTTCCTGTAGGGAAATAAAATTCCTAACCTAACAAAAACAATGAAAACTATATAGGAAAGAAATCTACTTCTAATAAGAAATAGAATTCTTAACTAAGAATAACAAAAGCAACCAAAGTAATTAAGTCACACACAACTGTAACAAGAAATTAAAGACTAATATAAATAAAACGAGAAAAATAATAATAATGCCAAACTGAGCCTAGATGTTCTACATCAACTTGACAGCAGCTATGCTCTAAATTTGGTTATTAGAAGTTGAAAACTTGACATACCTTGCTTTTTTTTTTTTTTTTGGCAGTAAACATATCTCGCAATTGGTTACTTCCATATGTTTTGCTTTCTACGAACCGTTTCTTGCTATGTTTTTGTGCCCCTTTGGCTTTGCAACAGATTAGAAGGATAATCTGTATATTAAACAAGTGGATTGCTTCAAATGATGGTGTTGAAGAGAATAATGTGATGGGAGATCATCTTGCAGATGATTTTAATGTTGGTAGATTATTGCATTGCTGCAACAAATATATTGAGTAAGACCATTTTTGGAATTGTTACATTGTTACTTGTAGCAGTGCTTAGGAAATTGTCTTTCAATGTTGTTTTCATTCAACAACACTTGGTTTTGCCTATTCGTGAATATCTTCCTTTAAATGCCCTTGTTTTTTGGAATATGGTTATGTGGTCTGTGCTGTAACGAGCTAATAGAAGATTTATTCATGGAAACAAGGAAAAATTTCTTGTGGTTATAACTAATTAAACTAAGTTAATTTGCTAGCAAAGTGTATACCAGTTTCCCTTTTCTTTTTCTTTTCCTTGAAATCTTAAGCCTTTTTAATGTGTTGACAGTAAAATAGAAATGCCGTTTGGAGAGATGGTGGATCAAATGCCTATTGATTGTTAAACTTGGGGGTGTGGGTTTATTAAATAAGAGTATGTTATTTAGAGTAGATTCAGTTTCTATTTGTTTAGGACTTGGCAATAATTGACATGCATTAATCTTTTGCCTTTGAAGAGCACAGACTGATTACAGAAAGAAATAAGATCCTGAATTGTTCCAGCAGCTCTTCTCCTTCATGTCTAAATTTTGTTATTCTCTTCGTAGCTCCTGTCTGATTCTCCTCTCTTCATGTCTAAATTCTGCTATTAAATTTCTCCCTTTATTACAGGTTCGGTGCTAGATCACATTCCAAAGATTGATGCTCCCTGCAATTGTTCCAGCAAAACTCTTCTCCTTCATTGTTATGCACCAACGTTGGGTATATAGTTGCAAATTTCTCAAGCATTTCGTATATTCAAAATCACTGCAGAGAATGTTTTAGTAGAGAAGATTTGCTGGTGGAAATGTTTTACTCTTGATCAAGGGAAGGAATACTTGCTTTGAGGGCTTATTTGTGTCTCTTGCACCATTGATGGTTACATGAGCCATGCAATGACAGGGGACCAGCTTTTTCAAATTTGCCTGTACCAAACTGCGAAATCATAAACAGTTTGATGATCTTTGTGGAAGCTGAAAGCATCTTACAAAGAAAAATATATATATTTTATTGCTTATCCCATCATGTTTTCCAGGGATTATTGCAGGAAGAAAAGGAGTGAGCCAAGGTTGAGTTGGTGGAGATATAGATATTAAGGACATGGGTAATGATTACTTGAAGTTGAGCATTCCCAGTATGGTACATATTGGACAACCAATATCTGTTTAGGATGCTGAAAATGCAAAAGGGGTATGGAAAGAAAAATATACAGTTATGAATGAGTATGCACAATTAGACAACCCTATAAAATAGAAATAGGTCTATTAATATTTTTGACGTAACAGTGTAGAAATTAAAACTAGTATTAGAAATGGAATTAATGAGAAAGTAGTTACCGTAGATATATGTATGAAATTCGGGTTTTCTGTTCCCCTTTCTGCAGTTGATGTGGTTAGTCCAGGTTATTTTTTCAATGCAATACAGCAATTTATTTAATGTCAAAATGAATTTAAAAAAATACATATTTAAAATTCATAATTGGAAAGGGAAAAAGGAAAAATTATTTAAAATTCATAATTGAAAACAAATAAAGTAAATGAGAATAAATTTTATGCGAGAACACTAGATCAAAAATTTAAACGGGAATTGTAAGAAGGAAGAAAAGCTCCGGATGCCACAAAATCTTCAGCACATAGGCTAAGAACACTGTGAGTCGGTCTCAGCGGAAGTTTCAGCTAATGAAACAAGTTACACAAAATCCTCAATCAGGGGTTGGTAAAATAGCTTGTATGCCTCCATAACTTCAAGATACCACATTGCTTCCCGATCAGGAAATCGTGAAAGATCAACAATCTTGTGAACCTGATGAGTGAGTGGCAGCATTTTATTCAATGAATACACAGATTTTGTGGCAATGTATTTTGAGTTTTGATCAAAAGCTCTTATATTTTTGTTCAGGTTATTACCCAAATTTTTACACAGTTGAATTACATGGTTAAAAGTACATTCATATAATTATTTCAAATTTGGGTATTGTATTTGATGATATTTAGTTTAAACTATCTAAAATAAATATTAAAGAAACATCTCGTGGACGTTTTTGAAAATAAAAATAAAAATAAAAATAAATCTTTTAAAAAAAATATTTTATTTCTGATTTTTCAGAAACCTGAAATGGGGAATTTACCTTGATCAAAGGTGTCTCACCCGTACGAACAACACAACCTCCTACCACCATCACATACATCCCTGCACACACAAGCACGGGCCAAAATCACCTAAATTGCGCCGCCACTCTTTTTTAAATTTCTAGAATGTGCAGATGACGACTTTTTCATTTTTATTAAAAAAATGAGAAAAAAAAGTACAGGAAACCTTTGTTCCATTGCCGAAGACGGAAGTCACCGGAAAGAGAAAGCTGAACGACGCCAGTGCCGTCGTCGAGAAGCAATGTGCCGTCATCGTTTGGGGGCGAGACCAAAACGCCCTGTAACCAGGCTCTTTGAAAGAGAATGCCTCCAAGAGTGACGGCGTTCTGAGAAGGAGTCTCTCTCGCGTGCTTTAATTGGGCGCATAGTACCTTCAGCGCTGCTAGACTGTAATCCATTTCTGATTTTTTTTTTCTCTCCCTCTCGACCAGCTTACAAAAAATACGGCGAATAAGAAGTTGGGAAAATTTTGAAAATAATCTATTTTAATGTTATTTTATATTTATAATTAATTTTAATTTTTTTATTAAAATAATTTATTTTACTAATTTTATTATTAAAATAAATTATATTAATAATTTTATTTTAAAATTAATGTTTCATTTATTTTTTTTTCACCATTTTTTTTGTATTTTTTATCTTTTAAAAAAACACGTACGAATTAATAAATAAATTTTAATAATAATAAAAATAAAAAAATTAATTTTATTTATTTTATTAATAAATTTAAAAATATTTATAAATATTAATTTGTAGTTAATTAATAATATTTATATAATAATTATAAAAAATAATAATTAAAATATATAAATATTATAAAATAAATATATATATATATATATATATATTATTAAAAAAATTAACGAAAAGAGAAGATTTTAGTTATTTTAGGTTAAAAAAATCAGATCAAAAAAAATACAAAAGGGAAAGGAAAAAGATGCAAGCTTCCAGATTGCACGCACCAGGGCGTGTCCCACTAGGGCTGGATTGGCCTTGGTGATACAAGCTTCTGGATTGCACGTGCCAAGCTGTGTCACACTAGGGTTGGATCGACCCTGGTGCCACACGCCAGCAGCCTGACACTAAGGCCCCGTTAGTCATGACCTGATGCGCCCTGACGCATGCATAGCACTCACATGTGCACGTGAACCTAGGACTAATGTGGCCCTAGTAATAATTAATTTATTTTTTATATTATTAATTAATTATAATATTTAATAATTTAAATATATTATCTTTTATATCATATTTATCTAAAATTTAATTAAACAAGCAAAATAAAAGAATAATACTTAAAAAATTAATGTCAATTTTTTAGAGTTTTGACTTTTTAATTTAATTATTTATATTAAATTAAATATTATTTAAAAATATTAATAATAAATAATTAAAATTTATATTTCATGACATATAAATGACTAAAATTTAATATTTTTAAGTCATAATTATTATTTAATCAAATATTAATTAAATTTAAATTATTATTAATTTCTTTTTGTGTTTCTTTAATTTAGTTAAATAATTAAAATAAAAATTAATTCAAAATAATATTTAAATTACTCAATATTGTATATTCCTTTATGATTTGATTTTTTAATTTAATTATTTATGGTTAATTAGATATTATTTAAAAAAATTAATAATAAATAATTAAAATTTATATTTAATGATATATTATTTAAAAATAATGATAAATAAATAAAATTTAATATTTTTATACTACAATTATTATTTAATTAAATATTAATTAAATTTAAATTTTTATTAATTTTTTTGTGATTTTTTTAATTTAGTTAAATAATTGAATTAAAAGTTAAATCAAAATAATATTTTAATTATTCAATCTTATATATTCTTTTAGGACTTGACTTTTTAATTTAATTATTTATATTTAATTAGATATTATTTTAAAATACTAATAGTAAATAATTAAAATTTATATTTAATGACATATTATTTAAAAATAATGATAAATAACTAAAATTTAATATTTTTTAGGTCATAGTTATTATTCAATTAAATATTAATTAAATTTCAATTATTATTAATTTTTTATTATTTTTTTTGAAATTTAGTTGAATAATTAAATTAAAATTTAGTTCAAAATAATATTTAAATTACTAAATCTTATATATTCTTTTAGTATTTGACTTTTTAATTTAACTGTTTATATTTAATTTACTATTGCTTGAAAATATTAATAGCAAATAATTAAAATTTATATTTAAGAACAGATTATTTAAAAATGATAATAAATAACTACAATTTAATACTTTTTAGGTCATAGTTATTATTTACTTAAATATTAAATAAATTAAATTTATTATTTTTTAATTTAATTAAACAATTGAATTAAAAATTAATTTAAAATAATATTTAAATTACTCAATTTTATATATTTTTTTAGGACTTGACTTTTTACTTTAATTAGATATTGTTTGAAAATACTAATAGTAAATAATTAAAATTTATATTTAATGACATATTATTTAAAAATAATAATAAATAACTAAAATGTAATGTTTTTTAGGTCATAGTTATCATTTAATTAAATATTAATTAAATTTAAATTATTATTAATTTTTTATAATTTTTTAATTTAATTAAATTGAATTAAAAATTAGTTTAAAATAATATTTAAATTACTTAATTTTATATATTCTTTTAGGACTTGACTTTTTAATTTAATTATTTATATTTAATTAAATATTATTTGAAAATGCTTATTGTAAATAATTAAAATTTATATTTAATGACATATTATTTGAAAATAATGATAAATAACTAAAATTTAATAATTTTAAACTATAGTTATTATCTAATTAAATATTAATTAAATTTAAATTATTATTAATTTTTATATTTTTTTCTTTTTAATTTAGTTAAACAATTGAATTATGTGAAAAATTATATGTCTTACCATTATTTTTTATTATTTTTCTTGTTGTAATTTTTTATTATTAATTTAGTTAAATTATAAATAAATTTATTTAATTATAAATTCTTATTTAGTTGAGTTATATTTCATTTTTGTAATGTTTAGTAGTAACTAATTATTATTGTAATTTTATATGTACAAATAATAAGTTAATTTCAGTTGAAAATTACTATAGATTATCATTTTTATGTAGAGATGTAGTATTTAGCATAATTTACAGTAATCAATCACATAGAAAGAAAATTAAATGCGACACAAGTTAATAGATTTAGACAAACAAACTTTAAACACTTTTTAAACATTAGATATTTACATCATTTGTGTATTTTGATTCATTATATATTACTATACGAGATACATGTAAATAGTAATTTTAATAAAATATAATTTTTATTGACAATCAAATTATTTATTTTTCAGGTGTAAAGTTTGAATTAATTATTGGTCTTTCAAGTTGATACCCTATGGTTTAATTTCTTTCAAAATTGTATGAAAATCTTGTTGACACATGCCATCTGTTACTCACTCTACCAAGAGTTGAAATTATTCCAGCTATCAAATGTTTTCATATCAATTTCTATATTTGTTACTAATATTGTCTTTGCCAGTTTGGACAATAATGCTACCATTTTTGTCATTATTGCCTTACACTATATCTTGGTATATAAGTGAGCAGCACTCAAGAGAATTTTCTTGAAATAGAATCTCTTTATTCGGGCTATCATACAACAGTACTCGAGCTCTAAACCAACAATTACTGCTCTATACTTGCCATGCAATAAAATATTTCTGTTTTACTAACACGCAATTGCTAACTGTAACTATTGAAATATTATGAATATAAAGAAGAATACCAGTAAAATTAGGTAGTGCTCGAGGGCACTAAAAACTTCACTATCTTCAAACAAATATTTACAAAATAAGTTTAAATCGTAAAATTTTATATAAAAATAAAACTTAAAAGAGAAAATACAAAACTAAAAAATTTTAATAATATTAAATCTTTGCGAATTCAATTAAAATTTTACTAGAACTTAATTGATATTTAATTTAACATATATAAATACTAACTCATATTTTTAATTTATGGGCTCAATTTAGAGCCGTTAAAAAATCCCACCATTGTAGGATATTAAAACATTTAGGTAATCTAGCTAAACTGAACAAAATTTGGGCAAAAGAAAATAAGGCAGCAGCAACTGCTAGAAGCAAGCCAATAACCAAAGCAAAGTGTAGCAACTCTAACAGCAAGTGGCGGCAACAAGCTGTAGGACCATAACAACCTAGCAACAACAACCCTTCATTGGCAAGCAGGTAGCAACAAACTGAGCTGAAAAAAGGCAGAGCATTTGTCCCACTAAAAATCCATCTTATTAGTAAGAGATGCATATGCTAGCAGAATAACAAGTAGTAGCAGCGACAAAATTGAACCAGAATTTAAGCATATCAACATCCTAATAGCAACAAGGAAGCGACAAGTAAGCCAGCAGCAGCTTAAGTTGCATCAGAATGGAGAAGCAGCCCAACATCATTAGCCTCGCAGTTGAAATCAATGTATAAGTAGCATGAGCTACATCAAAGCAAAGCATCATCCCAACACTAGCACAAACAAACAAATATGCAACATTCCTACGAGAACAAAGATTTGGGTGGCCGACCTTACTGCTAATCTAATAGATTAGACTCCGCATTTGATTATAATTACGTGGAGTGCTCAGGAGTCATTGTACCAATTCAAGTCAAAGTTGATTGAGGATAGGAATCCTAGCGAGAGTAGTCGATCCAATCATTTCAACCTATGTCCAGAAGCCTATCTATTGTACTAGAAGTTAGTATCAAACAAAGGTCCTTTCTAAAGCCAATCGATTATTGAATTTCTTCCTTCAATTCCGACTGATAAAAATTTTCTCTAAATGACTCCAGCTGGTGTGCATAGTGGGTTTGGTTCGAAATAAGCAAAATCCTCTTTCTTTGAAGCAAACAAATAAAAGATTGTTTCTATGAAAAAGGTTAGATTGAGATTTTGCATCAATATTTAAAAGTTGATGTGAGGTTTATTGATTGCAACAATATCAAATCAAATGATTAACTATTGTCGTTGAGTTATCTTATTTAATATATTAATATAAAATTATTTAAAATAAAAAATAATAAAATTTTATTTTTTTTATCTATCAAATTAATAAAAAAATTAAAATTTTAAAGGTTTAATTTTTTTATCAATTTTTTTAAAAAAATTAAAGCTTTAAGATAGTAAAAATTAGTGAATTCATTCTATTTTTTATTTTTATTATATTATTTCACGTTAAAAAAAAATATACGTTAATGATTAAAGTTGTGGTTATGATTAAAATATATAAGATTTATAAATTATTATTATTATTATTTTGTTAAGTGTATAATTATTTTAAATATTATTTTATTTTCTATTTGTTTCAAATTTATAATTGATATTTATTTTTAAAATATAAATAACAATAATTTTATTTGAAATTGGATAAAAGAATATGTACATTAAATTTAATTAAAGATAATTGATATAAATTAAGAAAAAAAAAAGACAAAAGCATCGAACATAAACAGAACTTTAATTTTTTAACTAAGCCGTCTCTGATTAAACTAAAGGGGGGATCGTGCCACATACGGTTAAAAAAAAAAAAAAATTATTGACCTGTTTTCGACCAGTTGTCAGCGGCGCTGTTGTTTCTTATTGTTGTTGCTGGAGGGATGGCAAGCATGGGCCTATTCTGGCTGGGCTAACCCAGCCAATTGTTGGCAGTTGTTGCCGGGCTGCTGATACTACAGTTCAGTTCCGCTTCTACAACTCGTGTGTTAGGGTTTTTTTTTTTGGGCTCTGGTTTTGTTTACAACATTTTAATTTTGTGGGTGTTTTGGTTGCCGCTGGCAATGGAGACCTAGAATTTTTTTTTTCGACTTTCAGAACTCATTTGCTGACTGCCACCGCCGGTTGTTGTGCTAGGTTTCAATTTTGTGTGCCGGAGATTTCTTTCTTGCAATAAAAAATTAGTAAAATCTTATGGGCAAAGTGAAACGGAGGTGGCTAAAGATTTTCTTTATTATTTTATTTTATAACAAAACTGAGAAATTTGCAACAGAGATGTCTGCCTCTTCATTTTAGTGTTAATATTTCTACTCGGTCAGGTTATTCTTACTTCACAATCCCCCTTTTATTAACCATGCCTGCCATGTTCTATAACTCATGGTAGTTAATGGCCGTTAGTTGTCATGGAAGTCCAATTCTTGCAACTTTACTGTTAGATCTGCTCTCTCCATCATCAGCTCCTCCGACCTACTCACAGTCGAAGATTTATTTTCTCGGACATTCTTAAAATATCAGAGTAAATTTCATCACCTCCAATATCAGCACCGGATGCTCCGGCAGTGACTCGTAAAACATCTCCAATTAAAGCAACATTACCCATAATGTCAACATGTGCCCCGCTTTCTAGACCTCTCCCATCAAGGAAGCTGGCTGGTGGTTTGTGCTGGTATTCTCGAACGTATGTAGCAATGCCGGATGGATTGAACCTGGTTCTTCCTCTCCACCCTTTAGCACACATAAAGCCGGCACTTAGAACTGGCACGCTCTCATCTCCATCGACAAAGTACACTCCACCTTTCAAGCAGCTCTTCTCATCATTGGCAGAGGTATCTATCTGAAATGGAATGCTCTTGCGCTTATCATTGGGCGAGAGCTTGTAGACATATGACCTTTCGGTTGGAAGACCTACACCATATAAGCAGTATATCTCCAAGTCCGGAGCATCAGGCAACCTGCTACACGTTCAATTTTATATCATTAGTTAACTCTCTGGACGCAAATGCAACATTGAGAAAGGGATACATAGAGACAGTGACGAATAAAAAGGATTAAAAGTTTATAAAGTAATTTTCCATATTGCTATATATTTTCTATTTGAAGATATGGATGAATGACAAGTTTTGAACCTTATGATAAGTAAAGTAATTTTCCATCAAAATTGGTAAAATAAAAAGGCTTCAGTTTTTTTTTCATTTTTTAAAAAAATTTTATTTTATACGTACATGGTTTCAAGTGGATTGGACCAATACTTATAATGGACATATTTGGGATCATCAAGACTGTCAGCTATGCCATGAGAGAAATGAGTCTCAGCTCGTCGCATTGTTTTTGGAGCCACAAACCGTAGTAGATCAAGTAGAGTATTTGCTGTGTAAACTTTCTTTTCTGCCACTTTCCTGATACCTTCTCTATTAATCTCATCATATTCAGTCCAAATCTCTCCGCATGACGAGTTCATATTTTTTGAGGTACTTGTGCGCAAAAACTCCTGCTTATAAATGATAAATCACTTTGCCATTTAACAAACATATGGAAGAACATGGTGCTGAAATGTGGACTAAAATAGCTTATATAACAAGTTATGTTCATAACATTGCATTACAATTTTCTATTACATTATATTCTAATCATTAAACTTCCTAGACGATAGGTCCCTCCAGAAGCAAGTTATCAAAAGTCCACTGCTTACACAAAAATTGAAGCCAATATCCTCAAAAGGCCACGAGGGGATATTTTAACGATGATAAAAACTGTAAGGTTTCTCAAACATACTATGGGTTTGAACATATCGTTTTGTTTGACACAGTTCATGTACACGAACAACTAGGTTGCCTATTGAATCAGTTGTTGCATTGGTGGTCTCACTACTTGCAAGAACAAATGACAGAATTAAACACAAGCAGACAGATTACTGTTATTGACACCAAAAATCTTAAGAGCACAAGTGATTCTTTCTTCCATTTTAAGATAATAACAAGTCTGTATGACTTTTGCACGGGAAACTTGAACCGAACCTCCTATACAACTAAGCCAAAAGGACGGAAATACAGGTTGAACACTTGGCAGGAGACTACTGAGTTTCAATTTGATTGGCCATGGCAAAAACAGAAATAAAGTGAAAATAGAGTACCTTTGAATCAAGACTAGAAAATTGTGAAGAAGGCAACTGGGATTCCTCCTTGCCAAAAGAGATTATCCTTCCATTCTTCACTGTCTCTTTTATTTGGAAGCTACTCTTTATATCACTGTGATTGGCATTGTTTTCAATAGGAGAAGGCTGTAAGTTTCCATTCTTTGCTAGTTGGCAGCTATGGCCTTCCTCCGGATACCAGTCCAAGTTACCCCAGATGGTCTCTCCACCTTTAGGCAACAATGACACAATTGAGTCCCATGTTCGAGACACTCGCATAACATGTTGTAGTGTTTGAAGCCCAAGAATCTCAGAATCAAAGACACCAGGTACCATAGCTCTACAGGCCCGTATAAAGGAGTCAAAATCATCATGCATTCTAAGTTCATACAACCTTCTAATTAGCTCTTTTAACACACTATTTATTGTGACCTTTAATACAAGATCAATGCATTTCACTGTGATGTAAAAATTTTCTTTCTTTTTCCTTAAAGCCTTCGACTGTTTTATCATTTTTCACTTCATCATCTGAACAGGAAATGCCATTATTAACTTCAAATAAATTTTGAAGTGTTAAAATCGAAAAGACTAACCTGACATAAGCCACATCTTTGCCCTCGGCTGAGAACAGATTACCAACTGCCTTTGGAACGCCCAGAAATGCCGGACCAATGTTCATGACTGCTTTGATGTGCTTGGCACACCAACCTGGACCACCACTGCCTCCCATCGGAGGAGGTGTTTCTACCCATTTAAGGAAGTGTAGAAAGTAGATAACCCCCATGGAATGGGGCACCACCACTACTTTCTTATACCCGTTGGTTATATACATAAGCTCAATTTTACTCTTCAACCTACTTAGAGCTTGGTCCCGAATCTGCTTGTTCCAGTTAGAATATATATATTAGTGGAAACTTGTTTTAAATATATTACATGTATGTATCTATGCTTTCTAGCTATCAAATTTGCACACACAACTAGAAAACAAATATTCTCTGCAAAAATGGGAAAACAATACAAGAGTTATGAAGAATACCATATGTGAACATCCTGCTCATGCTAAAGAAAAGCAAACTATTTCCAGTAACCAGGTTTTCTGCATATTCTCCATAATATGTTTTCTCTCAATATTTTGGTGAAAAAAGGAAAGAGATATTAGCTACTCTTACTCAACTATACTGCTGAAATTTGTGTCAATTATTTTGACACTATTACCACATGAACATGATCAGTAATGCTGCAACAACACTCTACTTCAACAAAGAAGCATTAAGGAAACAGAAAAAGAACTCTAATACCTCTGTATTTTGGAAGGACATCCGCCAATCATAAGCAGCCATATGCAAATTCTTTTCCTCATATCCAATCTTGGCCAAATTTTCGATCATAACAGCCCAAACAAAATACCCAGGAGCGAAATAGTCAGCTGCAACCAGTCCTGGAACTGCACGAACTCGAATCCCTGGGGGATCAAGACCGGTCTCATTGTGCAATGATAAATGCTCCAACCAACACAAAGGCCTATAAATACTCACACAATTCTCATAAATGACCAAAATGAAACAAAATTTACACCAATAAGTTAAGAAAAATGCAATTCAGAAACAAGTAACCCACATAATTTCACTAATTCAAACTAAATCCGAACCATGACATTAACAAAAATAAATTTTACTTATTAAACAAGGAAAAAACTTAATATGCAAAATTAACAAATGAGTTGACTTATCCAATCCAATCCAAAAACTTAATGATCCAAAAAAATGCAGTTTAACTGTGTAATAGAAAAGGCCGAATCAAAGACAAAAACAAGAAAGTTTACTGAACAACATTCAATTATGCCATTCAAAGCTTTGAATGCCACAATATTCACTAACATAATGATGTGAACAATTCCAAAACAAATTGAAGAACATAAAACAGGACAGATATGCAAATCAATCATGCTAATAGCAGTAACCTTTTAAAGATTTCTGTGAAGCTACCACCCCATAACCGTTTGCGAAACAAGCCTTCAGAACAAGGCTTGCCCTCCCAGAGCTCAAGTCCACCACTCACAATGCCGGGCACCAAAACAACCGGGTGGAGTGCAGTGAAGCCATCACGCTTAAGCCTCATCCCCGGCGATTCAGGAACCTGAAAACCAGGCAATGTGGCTGGAAAACAATTATACAATAATAATAGAAGCCACCAAGTAGTGCACAGATAACCAATTATCCAACAACAAGTATCTATGGACCTCCATTCTCTAGGCTGTTTTTTTTCGTGTTTTTTCTTCATATTATTGGCTTCTAATAAATTCTCAGTGGACAAAATAACATTAACATCCTCTACTTTGTTGTAAAGCTTTTGATCAAATTTTGGGGATTCAAAAGATTGAAACTTAACGGGCTCCACATAGAATAGCTTTCGAAACCTGAGAATCGAAACCATATCTTGATGGAATGAAATAAAAGTTGACCACAACGTTCAAGAGCAGGAACAACCCATTAGGGGAAGGAAATTAAGTGAGAGAAAAAGAGACAGACAGAGAGTAAAGCAAGAAGAAATTAACTGAAAAGTTGGCTTAAAATGAGCAAGAATATCATAAACCGAAAGACGGAGAGAGTGAAACAATTAAATTGGTGTGAAACAAAGCCAATTTAATTAGCTTAAAATGGGAGAGAGGCAAGAACAACCTACGTTTTGAGGGAAAATGAGGAATTGAGGTGAAGGGAAGCCGAGCGAAGACGGTGAATTATAGTGTAGAAGAGAAGAGGTTGAGTTATGGGCAGAGATGATGATAGCCGTTACAGAAAAGAGAGAGTGCAACCACGTGGAGAAGAAGACGAAGATAAGGAGTGTCTGTGTGTGCATGCCGAGCAAGATAGCCAAGATGAAAGGCTCAAAACAAGAAGAAGAACAGAAATTTTAGCTACCTTCATTCACTTTTATCTTTCTAGTTCTCTAATTCACTTTCACTAACCAAGCAGATGAAACAACCGAGGCCGTGTCTGCGCGAATGATGATGTGTATGCTGTAAACACCTATGGTTGGCCAAGTCGCATTTGTGAGAGACACACACTTGTCTTGTTCTTTACATGCATGATCATGATCCAGCTAGACGTTTGTATTTCTATAGCTAATTCCTACTTTATTATTATTATTATTATTTTCTGGGTTCTGTACTTTTCTCGACTTTCACATGCATGTTTGTTTTAGGAGGATAGTCTCTGATAGTCTCGTATTATAACAAACATTAACTTGATGCCGTGTGTTTTATGTATGAATTAATTATTTTTATGTAATTAATTTAAAAATACATAAGTTTAATTTTTCTCAAGTTATATTATTTCCTTCAGTTTTTTTTTTTTATGCTCTCTTTAATTTTGATTTTAAACTTGACGCAATTGATTTCTATCACTAATGAGATCCCTTAATTATTTCTCATCAGATTATATGAATCTTGTTAAAATGCACATGTTAAGGAAAATTTTTAATTTTAATCAGAAATGGTATATGTTTGTTATACTTGTAGATAATTTTGTAGATAATTAAACTTTTAAGCATACTTTTAAAATAACAAAATTATGATTTGATGTACAAATTTTCTTTTGTTGAATTTCTTTTAAATTAACGTAGCAATGCCATTTGTTGTCAGGCATTTTATTTATGTGATTTAATCTAGTAAAAATAGAGAACATATAACAGTAATATAACACTCTCATAATAATTTATATAAATATTAAATTGACAAAATTATTTTTTTAATTAAATACCAACCAGAAAATTTGAGGTTAGAGATTTTCGGATTGGGTGTCTATTTCATTTCATTTCATAGATGGCATGGGGGAAAAGGCTAAAAGGGTGCGAGGAATGCGGTGCATCATGATTATAGCGGAGGATAGAACAAAAGAAAAGAAAAAGGTTCTTGGGTCTCTGTCAAAAGTAGTAAAGTTCCTGGGAGAGATGGGGAATCTGAATTATTTGCTTATTTATTTATTAATTATTTGTGGAGACGGACGGACGGATGGATGGATGGGAAGGAGCGAGGGAGAGATTTGCATGGTTTGGTCATCATTTTACGTTAAGAGAGAGAGACGCACCAGATGGGCATCCAAAGGCAGAATAAAACGAAACTGTGAGCCACGTCATACAGCATCAAATTCCAAATCATCGTAAACCACCAGCAATAGCAGAGCAGTATCAGCAGCACGCACTACAAAAAACACACATACCCAAACTGTCTCCACGACTCGAATTTGTATCGGTGGTCTATTCTTCTCAGTGGACCAAAATATCATGCGCATTTTGCAATACATGAAATTCAAAAGGTCATCGTTCATGTACCCTTTTTCTTTTTTATTTTTAACATTTGTCTATACAACTACACCATATATGAAAAGTTATTAAATAGATATTAAATATATTATTAGGTATTATCTGAATACTTTCTAAAACGAATATGTGTGTATTAATTAGGAAAATTTTAATATTTTCTTGAAATTTAATAAAATAAATATAAATACATATTTTATAAAAATTAACCGTAAATATCTTTAAACAATAAAATTATTATATTTAACTATTAATTAATTAATAAAAGTAAAAAAAATAATTAAAATAATCTTAAATAATATTTTTAAAAAATTACACATAAATATATATTTTATAAAACTAACAAAAGTATTCCTCAACAATTTTTCTAAATTTAGTAAATACAAATAAAATATTATGATTTAAAATCTAGTATAAAATGCATCAAATAGAAAAATATAAAGCATACTAAAATTTAAATATAAATGTATCAAATACAAAAATATAACAAAAAATACAAAACATATTGAAATTAAGATATAACACATTAAAATTTTGCTTATAAAGTGTAATTAAAATTTACCTTATTTGTAAATAATAGTAATAATAATAATAATAATAATAATAAAATGCATTGATATTTAAATATAAAATGTATTTAATACAAAATTACAAAAATTAGACAACAAATTTCTATATATTTTATCACAAATCAAATTATTTTTTGTTATATTTTGTATTTTGTAATTGATACATTTTAAATTTAAATTTTTGTATGCATTATTTTTTTCTATTTGATTCATTTTGATTAGGTTTCAATCATAATATTTTGATTGTATTTACTATATTTTAAAATTAAGTTTATTTTAGCCATTTCATAATTTTTTTAACCAATTAGCGGTTAAAATTGTTAAAGGATACTTTGTTAGTTTTATCAAAATATATATTTATATGTAATTTTCTTAAATCGCAGAAGATGTATGTGAAAATATTATGTAAGATTATTTTAGTTATTTTTAAATTTTTATTAATCAACTAACTTACGATCAAATATAACAATTTTATTATTAATGTATACTTTTTATTATTAAATATGTATATATGTGTTATCTCATCTATCTCTAGGAGAAATGTGTAAAAATACTCTATACTAATTATAATTACCTTAAAATGTGATTGAATATAAAAATATAATTTTAACTCAAAAAATATCATCATAAATACTATATTTTTTTTTCTCAAAACTCTTTTTTTTTTTTTCTCTTTTCTCCATTACCATATATTCTTCCAAAAAAAATCACATACTCTTTTCTTACCTTCAAACTTTATATTTATTTCAAAAAGTATGTGTGGTAATGATGTTTGAAGATCTTTTTTTTTTCTTTTAAGTAATATTTTGTAATGGAGTTTGAAGTAAAAAAAACTTAAAAAAAAGAATTTTGGAAAACAAATACAATATTTATCATGGTAATATTTTCTTAAGTATTATAATCCATTCGCATAGATTTTTTATTTACAATTTAATGGAAGAGTGCTTAGGTGATATTTATTGGAATTTAATGCCTACTTGATACATATTAGTATTTTCGTGTTACTATATGAATAAAGATTAAAATAAAATAATTGAATGACAATTTTTCTTTATTATATAGATTTAGATAGACTTGGCTACGATACTCTTGAGTACCATTGTCTATTTTTTGTTTTATGTGTATGAGACTTGAAATATTTTTTGTAAAATTTAAGATAAAAAATATTAAAATACATGAAATAAATATCAAATAATATTTGAAATATAGTTAAAAAAATTTTAAAAAATATAGTTAATAGTACTTAAAATTTTCTTTGAAAGACTTGGAATGTTCTTTGAAGGATTTGAAAAAAAAAAAGAGCCTTTGAGTACTATAGCCTAACCTTATATAAATCTTTACATTTTTTTAAGTCAAAGGATCTGTTGCTATAAAACTTAACTTTTGATGTGTTGACAGCTGTTCGTTAACTGAATGGTAATTTTTTTAGGATGATTTGGTGGTGTATTTGTTTGAAAATTGATCAAATGCGAAAATATAGATTGTTATTGTTAGAGCAATTTCTTTCTGGATCTTAAATAGTAACTGTTGGTTGGAAATTTAGCAATTGCAATGGCAATATTTGACATTTAAGTTGTTCTACCAAATACAGATGTCGGCAAGGAGTGGAGCAATTCTGGAGTCCTTTACAACAACACGCACACCACACATAGCCTATACAACATTCAACTATGAAGGAAAGTGTAACTTGGTCTCCTCTACTTGATCCATGATTCAAACTAAATACAGAATGGCACCATAAGAAACTTCACAGCACAATTAATGAGTTCCACAATGTCATATTCTTCTATCTACTAATGACAAATCAAATTATTGTATTATATTTGTATCATATTATATTCATATCGTATTAAATAAAGGTTAATTTGAATTTAATTTATTTATTAATTATTTTAAAAAAATTAAATATGAATAGAAATTTTTATTAAATAAATAATTCATATAGAATCGTTTGAATATAATTAATAAATAGATTATAAATAAATCATAAATAAATTGTAAATGATTTAAGATAATACTTTTATTCATTTATGAGATAAATTAATTTATGATCTTTTTATTCATTTATTTTCTGTATTTTAAATGAAAAAATAAATATGATAGTTTAGATAAAAATATGACATAATTATTAAATAGATGATATAAATATCATATATTTATCATTTATGTCCAATGTTTAAAATTTAAATTCGCTTATTTGCTTAAAATTTGTATCAAATAATATTCTTGTGATTCGTATTGCCACTCCTACTTTTATTTATAACATTTACATCGAAGTGCTTTGATGAGCACATTAATAGCAATCAAACTTCTAGTTTGGAGTGTTGATTTTCTTTACACTTTTGTTATGTGTTAAATATGTTTACCACTTGTTTGAAAAAAAAAATGAAAATCAATAGGTGGTTTGAGAGGGAGTTTTTGCCATCCCTCAAAGAAGATGGCTAGTTCATTCATTAAATTCTTGTTATTACTTTTTGGTCCAATTGAAAAAAGAAAGAAAGAAAGAATTTTTGTGTATCAAATGGAAACAATCATCTCATCTTCTCATAGAACATTTATTAGAATATAAAACTATTGATAGAAAAAAAAAATTAGTTGAATGTAGGGTGAGCCAAAAATAAAGAGTTGAAAAGGCCAAAATGTTTTGAAGGTAAAGTTAATAAGCGAATTGTATTAAAATAATTTAATAAATTACGGAGTTAAAAACTAATTTTCCAAAATTGAGGGTCCAAAGTGGAGCACCTTTAATGATATGCTCTCTGTTTCTTTTCTCTTTTGTAAAAAGCATGTGATTTTCTAGACACTGGTCCAAGTTATTATGTCACGCATGAATTCTTTCCACAATGTTGTTATTTGTCTTAGAAAATAACACAAACGACAGAATCAAAGACGTTTACAAGGCATGTTGGGCTGGCTGCCTAACTCCGGCAAAGAAAATTTTGGATTATTAAATAATTTGTGATTGACATATTCATAAATCCGTCCTTAATTTTGATAAACTAATAAATTAGAATATATATATATATATATATATATTTATACTTTGTATCAACTATGTCCTCAACAAGGATTTATATAAAATTTAAAATCACAAAAGTAATGGATCAATGTGCTAAACTTATCAATATATACCCATACTAATTATTTTATAAAAGAAAAATTTTTATAAATTAAATTATTAATTATTATTTTATAAATTAAATTATTAATTATTATTTTGTGCCAAATTTTTAACATGGTCTATTTTAAAAGACTTGTTTTTTTAACCTTAATAGGATAAAATTGGCTTAAATTTCTTTATCTTAGACATTTTTATTGATGATTGTTCCAAGTATTGTTATTTATTTTTGATCAAGACTAAAGAAGAGATTTTTGATAAGTTTAAAATATACCATATCTAGCAAGATTCTATTTATTATCATTGCCATATACAACATAATACAATAATGTTATTTAAAGAATGAATAAAATTTTGCTAGACATGGTAAACTCAATGTTGTTAAGTTTTAGTTTACCCCCCGTGTTTTGTATTAAATAAGGTATTTATAAAAGATTAATAAAAAATACCTTATGAAATTTAAAAAGGTAGAGCTCCTAACCTTAATATTTTTAAAGTGTGGGGATATTTAGCAAAAATAAGTATACCAAATGCTAAAAGAAAGAAAATTGGCCCAAAA
The DNA here is from genome assembly GCA_032401905.1 of Swietenia macrophylla. Lineage (NCBI taxonomy): Eukaryota > Viridiplantae > Streptophyta > Magnoliopsida > Sapindales > Meliaceae > Swietenia > Swietenia macrophylla. The sequence goes on from CP135566.1 coordinate 7,033,540, forward strand.
ACTATAAATACTATCTCTATAAATTATACTAAAAATAATAGTGCCAATAAGTTCTTCGTCATGAATTCTAATGTTAATGGGACTTCTAATAATATAGTAATAGAATTTAGAGAAACTACTTACTTTGACAATATCTTTCCATTTAGAATTAAACTTGAGAAGCAAATAAGTTCTGAAAAATCTTCTAATACTACTCATGTTGATCCTTTAGAGGAACTTAGAAGAAGTAAAAGATCAAAAAAGGTTAAGAATTTTGGAAAAGAATTTTAAATTGTTTTAGTTGAAGAAGATCCTACAACTTATAAAGAGGCTATGGTTTTTATATATGTACTTTTTTAGAAAGAATACATACATAGTAAATTTAAGTCTCTAATTAGAACAACACTTGGGTACTAATAGTTCTTCCTCCCAGAAATAAGGTTAAAGATTGTAAATGGGTTTTCAAGAAAAAATTGAAACATGATAATACTATAGATAAGCATAAAAGTTAAGTTAGTATCTAAAGGGTCTCAATCAAAGATAAATGATAGATTATTTTGATACTTATTCATCTATTTCTAATATTACATTAATTGCAATATTGATAGACCTAACATCAATTCATAACTTAGTTATTTATTAAATGGATATAAAGATTGCTCTTTTAAATAAAAATTTAGAAGAAGAGATAGATATAAGGCAATCTGCAGGTTTTATAGTGAAGGAACAAGGACATAAAGTTTGTAAATGGGTAAAATCTTTTTATGGCCTTAAGCAAGCTCCAAAACAATGACATGGGAAGTTTGATAAAGTAATTTCGAGTTAAGGTTTTAGAGTTAATAAATTTAATAAATGTTTATATTATAAAGAATATGAAAATTGATTTTTTTTTTAAGTTTATATGTAAATAATATCTTAATTTGGGGTCAGACTTAAAGATAATAAATAATGTTAAATTATATCCTTCAAGAAATTTTAAAATAAAAGATTTAGGTATAGCTCATATGATTCCTATAATGAAAATTTGTAAAACTACTAAAGTATCACTTTAGATCAAAGTAGTTCTATAGAAAAAATTTTAAGTAAATTTGGATACTTCAATCAAGGTATTCTTAAATAATAGGATCTTTATTATACATAAAAAAAAATTAAACTAGGCTTGATTTATCACATGTCGTAGGAAGACTTAGTAATATACTTATAATTCGTGTAATGAACATTGGAATGTTTTAGAGAAGATATTTAAATATTTAAATATTTAAACTAGTACTATAATAAATCATTACTTAAAAAAATTATTATCCTCGCAAAGCTCAACAATCATTTAGTACTATAATAAACTAGACTGAACTACATATAACAATTGATTTATTATAGTAATAATTTATTATAGTACTAGTTTAAATATTTTAATATCTTTTCTAAAACATTCCACACACACACACACACACACACACACACAAACTAGATATTACAAAAAATTATAAATGCATATTAATTTTGTACGATTATATCAAAAGAAAAATATATTCATATAGACTTGATTATTTGATATTACAAAAACTAAGTAAGACAGTTTTAATGTGACATTATATTAACAAGATAGAATCATTTAATTAGAGAAAATATAAAAATACTTGAATTAATAAAATAAAAATTCTTATATAATTAAAAAATTCTTTCACCACATGTATTTAATTTTTGTTAATTTTTATTATTTATTACTAATTTATGTATTTTTCTCTTTTATTTAACTGAATAATCTTATCACATAATTAATGTTGATATGATAAAATTATTCTACATAAAATTATTTTACTAGACTAAAGTCAAATTCATAACTTATCAATAAAAGGATTAATATTTTGTGTAAAAAGCATGTTTTAATACCACACCATGTCAATAACAAATTAGAACAAGCATATGCGCGTATGAATGTGCCAGCCAATCTATTACACAAAATAATATTATAACAAAAAGTGATCTATGTGTAATAAGAAGCCTTCTAGCCAACAACGTAACAATAATGGCACATTGCATTTTGTGCCTATAAATAATGGGTCAAAGGTCATACTCAACCCTACATTTTAAATTTGTCATTTATTTTTTCCATTTCCACTCTCTCAAACTCTTTTATTAATCAAACACCCAAAACTAAAAAAAAAAATCTAAGAAGATATTGTGATTACTCCTTTAATCTATTGCATTATATATATATATATATAAAGTAACAGATTTGGTCACACACACACACGTATATAATATGTAATAGATTTAATCATATCTTTATATTAGGTAACTTGTTAAACTATAAATACAGATTAAATATTTTTTTATTTCTATGGTCTTTAGGGGTGTGTAACGATTTTGGTTAGAACCACTGCTATTTTTTTATGATAAGTTTCTGTTCCAAAGTTCATAGAATTATCACCAAACTGATAAATCGATTTATTTTAAAAATTAAAAATTATTTATTTAATTTATTTTATTTTTTAAAGATAAAATAAATACTAATAAATTATTCAATTAATGAAATAATAATATTTAAAAATTTTCATTAAAACTATAAAAAAATTAATTTTAAATAAACACTTTAAACTTAAATATGACACATAATACTAAAATTTATTGTTGAATTTGTGTAAATATAACTTTCACATACAATATTTTACATATTTAGTTTAATAAATAATTTATTAAACATAACATTTTTTATCTGTGAGCTATATAAAAAGAATTAATTAACGTATTGAGAATATTTTATTTTATTTTATTTATTATGTTATTTATATAATAATTTAATAAAATTGTAATGTGTATATATATTCATTTTTAAATTATTGAATAAGTTAATAATTATTATAAATAAATATATGTGTTGTAATATTATTAGATATATAATTTTACTATTAAAAAAGAAATAAAATTTTCTTTTTTGTGATATGTAATATTAAGTTAAGTTATAATATAATATTTTTTAAATAAATTATCGTATATCATTCTTTCGATAAACTATTATATTATTTTTTGTTCACTCAATTTTTTATTCATATATTTTATTACTTTTATAATTTAACATTAATAATTAATTTTTTTTAAAGAATTTTTCACCAAAATTAAAATTATAAAATTGAGATAATAAATAAACATCGAAATAGAATTAACTGAAATAGAAAAATAAGATGCTTTGTTAAACAAGATCGGTTTTGGTTCCATGTAAAACTATAATCAAGTTTGGTTTTCACACCTCTAACAATATCCATATGATAGAGAATTAATTTAGAGAGCTAGCTCATGTGTTTAGAGTGTCAATTATTTTCTATATTTTTTTCCTTTCTCAAAAAAAAAAAAATAAAATAAAATAAAAGTAAAAATTCTAGGCACACTATAAAAATACAAAATAACATATGTTTATAATAATTTTTTAGGATTTTAGTATTAACCTAAACCATTTGAATTTTTTTTTTTAAATTCAGTCTATTTAGTAAAGTAAGTATTAACAAATTTAGTTCAATATTTATATTATGAACTTAACTAAATCTAATACTCAAATAGTTTAATAAGTTTTAGATAAATTTAGAATTCTCTTTGTGTCTCTGTCTCTCACTTTATATATATATATATATATATATATATATGTATATTATATTGACTTATTTGAGTATATCCATGTATTAGCATAATCTACTCAAATCAAGAAATTTACAAATATCACTCCTATTATATAAGAGAGATAAATTTTATATTGATCACATACACTCTTTTACATGAATTATGATATATTTGACTATTTTTTTATAGTCTATCTTATTACAAATGATGTTTTAAAATATTAAAATATATTATTTTTAATGTTGAGAACTATAGTAATTTTAAATTTAAGAATTACATAAATCATTATTATTATGAGAATTACTTTTGATACTTATATAATGATTTATATAACATTTTCATGGTAAATCAGTTTAATACATTAGTTTATTAACTTGTACTCATATGTACTTGATATCTCATATCCTAATATACAATATATTATTATTAGTCAGCATACATACTAGTCTCTATACGTTATTATTGTTTTATTTACAATAATACTTGATTAAAAATATTTATGAATAATGTTTAACTAATTAAATATATTATTTTAAGGACATTATTATATTTATTAAACATATTATTTTATTAAATATATAGATATATAATAATAAAATAACAAATGACATATAAATCCATAATATCATAATATATAAAAAATAAATATTCTAAATATCAAAAAAATACTATTAAATTTATGATATGTATCAATAGTCTTTTCCTTAAATCTATAAAAATATGGTTTTTATATACCTTGGTGAGAATGTCTTTCGGTGGCACAATAAAATATAATCCTTTTGAGACTTTCATTAGGCAATATCTTATCGTTTTAATAAATCTAAATAGACTAAAAGAGCCCCCTAACTTTCATTATTATTGAGTTTCAAGTTTGTTGCTGGGAACTTCATATTTTTCCCATGCGGAGGTCCTTCGTCCTCACCTCAGTATTTTGCTTTGGTCTTCTGACAATGAAACTTCCCGATGTTGAGCTTGTGTTCTATCCTTCCGAGTACGGTGCTAGAAATTAATAAAAGTTTTCAAATTTTTCATAATGTTAGAAAATATTGCAGGAGAATAATCTTTTTTGACTTTGTATAAAAGAGTTTGCCATCTTTGAGAAAAAAAATTATTTGAAAGAATTATAATACCCTTGAGTATGTTTATAATTCCCATAGATGTCCTCGGAAGAAAATTTGATTTTCAACTAATAAAATAATATCCCACCTATAGATACGCCTATAATCCTAATGGTGTTTGTAAACATGTCTCCTAGAATAAAAGAAAAATCCATCTATGATACTTTTTTTCCTTCCTATGAATATCCTTAGGTTATCTAGAATATTTGATATTCATTTTATTACCTCAAATTATACTTTATTTATTAACAAAGAATAAAAAAAAATATATAAGTAAATAATTCTCATTGAAATTATAGTCAAGAATGACTTTATAATAATAACTTAAAAAGTTAATCAATTAATTCCCTTGAAAACACTTAATTAATGATCAAGAATACAATTATAATAACAAAAAAAATAGTTCTAATTCCTCCCGGATTTCTATAATAAATGATTGATGCCACAATATTAATTAATAAATTGAACTGAGTGATTAATCTATACTAAATTCCTATCATTTTTCTCTTAGATTAATATAACAAACAATCGAGGCTATAGTAATATTTGATTACATAATTTAGCTAAGTAATTCTCTTTAGGATTACTTAATTAATGATTGAGGATAAATAAATAAATAATCAAGATATTAATTGAGTAGTTACCGCGTTGTCCCAAAGGGAAGTGCACTTACTCAACGGTATTTTTTTTTTCCTAACCGAGTAGTTTGTTTGGAGACTTGCCTCCTTGGCCCAGTGTGACTTCTTAAGGGATTCTCCATCAACCCTTGGACTTTTTATTTTAAATGACCTTGCCTCCTTGGCAAGAAGAGAACATCTTACTGGGATTCTCCATTAAACCTCAAAAATTTAAAGGGTATTTTGTCTTTCCGGCAAGGGGAGGACTTCTCAAGGGGATTCTCCATCAACCTTCAATTTGAAATTGTTTTGCCTCCTTGGTTAAAGGAGGACTTTTCAAAGGGATTCTTTATCAATCCTTGACTTGAAATTGTCTTGCCTCCTCAACTAGGGGAGGATTTTTCAAGGGAATTCCTTATCAATCCTTGACTTGAAATTGTCTCGTCTCCTAAGTTAGGTGGGGACTTTTCAAGGGAATTCTTCATCATTTCTTAAAAATTCTTTTTGATTATGCCTCAAATATGTCCTTAAAGAATAACCAGACTCATCTAGGTCATAAAGAGTAACTAATCCCATTGGAGTTTAGAGAATAACCGGATTAATTTGGAGCTTAAAGAATAACTAAGCTCAATTAGGGCTTAAATAATAACCAGGCCCATTTGAGTGTTCAACAATAACCAAACCCACTTAGGCTTAAAGCATAACTGAAACCACTTGAGCTCAAAGAATAACTGCAACCATCTAGGCATTATAGAATAATCGGACTCATCTAAGTATTGTAGAATTATTACGCCTATCTAGGACTTAAAATAATAATCTAGCCTATTTAGAACTTAAAGAATTACCAAACCCATTAGGCATTAAAAATAATTGGACTCATTCAAGGCTTAAAGAATAATCAAATCGATTTAAGATTTAAAGAATACCCAAGCCCATTTAGACCTTAGAGAATAAGAGACTCATTTGAATTTTAAAGACTAATAAGACCCAATATATACTTCTATAATTAATAAATACCAAGATAAAGGCTTAATTTAAAATTACAATTCTATCTCTTCGTTGAGGCATACCTACAATTTCCCCAAGCTTGCGTCATCGGGGTCTCTATATCCACGTCAGCTCGCATGCACCATCTTCAACATTATTTAAATTAAATATCCGTGCATGAGTCTGATTATATTCTTACTTCTTTTCACAGTTTTCCCAACGCCTTTGGAGGCACCATTTCCTTCTGAATTTAAGAAGACAAACTGAACTGGATTATTCTTATTCGTGGGCTCATTCACTCTGGAAAAATTCAGTGGCTCCAATGACAGTAGGTTCCACAGATAGATTTATCGAGGTTGGTACAATTGCTTCCACATTTCCGAACACGAAAACTGCTTCTAGCTTCCACAACACGAAACTTTGCATCATTTTCAATCAAAGAGGTGGAACCAATACTCGGTTTGCTAAATTTAAGCTTCTTCATTATTTCTTGTTCGTGTCTTTTCTGTTGCTAGTATTGATGCTCAACTTCTCGAGTCCGTCTAGGTCGTCTCCGAGTAGGTTTCTTGGATGACTTAGCATCATTTTCTCCTGTCTTGAAGAAAAACAGAACCAGCACCAGATAAATGCTTCTCTTTGGATTTGTTTTTCTATCTTTCTCTCCATCTTTTGAAGGAGAAGATAAAGTCGACGGGGAAGAAGCTGGCTGATTCACATCACTAAGTTGATTAACGGGTTCTCCTTTCTTCTTGATTTTCTCCATGTACACTTGTGCATCTCCATCATGGATGGTTTCATCTTTACTTGAAGCAGCACCAACAATCAATTTTAGAGCATGAGCTTTGTCGAACAAAAGACACCACCACTCATCTCGGTCATCGCACGAAACCGTTTTCTTTATAACTGAACCTAACGAAAACATAACGCTTGATTATGGCTTCTTCATCCTTACCATATTCTTCTTGAATATGCAATTCTTCATGATTCTTAACGTGCATTCTGTAAGACATAAATAGAGTCTATATAATGTTTAGAATCCAAAATACGGTGAAAAAAAAAAATGAATAGCGGAAACAATTGCATACCTCTAGACATTGATATAAAACTCATAATTTGTGCTTTGATTTTTAAAATTTTTGTAACTCAATATAGATGGTGTATTTTTCTCTTAAAGTTGCCGAGTTTAGGGACTCATACTTATAGAAATATCTATAATAAAGACAAAATGATTCATGAAGGTTGTGTTCTTGTATCTTTCTATATATGAACCACATTCATAACCATTTAAATGGTTATAATTTATATTCTCGAACTTGGTTCGTATGTTGTACTTGCAATAACACCTAAATCTATGAATCCTTGCTTAGGTGAAGAAAAGAATTACATGAATAAGTCTTTTGAGAATGAGTATTATCTTGCATGTATTACAATGTATTAAGTCTCTTAACCATTATCTTCTTAATGAATAAACCTTATGTTTATTCTAGGTTTCACATTAATGATTTTTTTCAAATAAAATAAATGTACACACAATTATAAGAAAATATCACATAAATAGAGTTTTATTAAATATAGAATTATTTATACGTAAAAATTACATAATGGAACCAAGTCCCATTTGAACTACATAATTTCTAGAACTTATCAATAGCATGGCTTTTGTTAAAAGATTAATAGTCATTAATTCAATGCTAACTTACTCAATGATCATTTTTGTTTCTTAATATGTTCTCTTATAGTTAAATATTTAATATCGATGTATTTACTTTAATTATCACTCTTATTATTTTTAGTCATGAAGTAGTAGTTGAATTATCAATATATCCTATCATCCTAATCAAGTTTGTAAATTTCTTAAATTAACATAAAACTATAAAAGATCTAATTCGAGTTCTTTAACCCTAACAAAAAAGTTTAACTACTAAAAAACATAATAAAAATAAATAAAATATAAGAAGGAACTATAAAAGTAAAAAAAGAAAGCACTTTATTGATTTTAGCCCTCTTGATCAACTTAGGACTTTCCTTTTAGATTATAATGAGGCCAATGAGTAAGGTGTTCATAAGAAAGAATGGATGAAGTATAACACAAAATTTTAAGAACTAAAAAATATGAGCACCTATAGCCAAATTATCACTTTTACTTGCATTCAAATTTCACTTCCACCCATTCATATTTTTTTTATAATGTGAGTTTGTAAATGATGTGATTTTTTTCCAAGCCTCAATTAATCTCACACCATACTTACTACAAAATTTATTTAATTTATAATTGTGCATGAAAATTCATTGGGCAAGAATGAGGTGAAGACTGTGGCAACCGTAAAAAGCAATAATTAATTAAAAGTATAAGTGAATAGTTAGAGATGTCATAAGAAAACATTATGCAGCCTAATTGATTAAAAGAAATTTAGGCCTTCTACTTATAATTGCTAAATAGATTAGGAGGATGGCAATCGAAGCTTCTTTTTAAGGCTCAAACAAGACAAGAATCTAAGATTTAGTTGGACACAGCTTTTTGCCTCGAACATGTTAGTACGTATGGGTCAAACCCTACTTACTATAGATTCACTGCAGAAACAATACAATTACACATGCAATAATTTTTGTATAGTTATTCACATGTATAACTTTATTGCTTCCACACTGAACATACAGTAGGTAGGTATTAGTGCTTTTTGACCTGTGCACACCAATAATTTATGGTATCCAAGCTTGTATTACATTATATGGTTAGTCCATTAATTTCTTTTTAATCAGCTCTTGCTTAATGTTACTCAACCTTCTAATGTTCACACTCTATATCCATGAGTGAAGCCCACTTACATATCATGGCTATCACAAATAAAATGAATTTTCATGAATCATACAAATTGAGTTATTGTATATGTATAGTCCTGTCATTCAATATTCTAGTTGAGTATGTGGATATAGATTATACCTCAAATTTGGAAACTCTTTTCTAATTTAGTCTTCAAGTATTGGAAACTCTTTTCCAGTGATTTCTCTAATCAGCAATTGAATGAAGTATGTTCTTAAAGGTTATAGGACATTCACCCTAACCAAATGGAGTAACGGATTATAATATTGAGTATGCACTGACCTTCATGTGTGTCACTCTATACCCAACAACCATTTAGAGGGCAAACTATAAAAGGCTACCAACATATATGGTGTCTAAGTGTAGAGTATCATACACAAGATCACTATAGTATTTCGAGTCAAAGGACTACATATGCAACGACTCAACTTGAAAAGCTTTCTATTGACAATTTTGTGATATCTCTATTAGAAGTCTTTAGTGAGTTAATTCAATAAACATATTTACTAATGAGCATTTACATATATAAGTTTCTCAAAGCTTGCAATTCATTTGAGATAAATCATTTGAATCGATCAAAATAAACACACGTTAGTCCAATTGATTCACTAATCAACCCATATCAATAAATATTCACTACAGTAGATATTTTTGGATCTTTGTCAATTATAATCATAAATTTGAACAAACTTAATTTACTAATAAATGAAAAACAAGGTTTTTTTTTTAAACTAGAGAATGATAAGAATGTTCTAATTTTTTTCAGCTAGCATAATGTTTGTATTATATCTTTTTGCTGGGTCTATTATTTTTTAGTATTACTTTTGATCCTAAAATATGTTTTGCACTTAAAATTCTATTATTTAATTTTGGCTTTTCTATATTAATTAATATTTTGTCTAGTTCTTTGTCAATATTATCTAATGACATATTAAGTTCTGAACTTTTAATTCATCTTTTCATTTATTAAAAGACAATAAATTTAATTCTACTTTATCTATTCTAGTTTCTATTTTTTCTAATTTATCATAATTTTTTAATTAAAGTTTAGTCATAGTGTTTGATTGTGCTAAATATATGGAAATAGTTTTTGTGCTAAACTTTTTTCTACTAAATTCTATTAGAATAATATTTTGTAATTTTTTGTTTTAACTCTATTATACTTTCTGTTAGAATTTTATTATTTGTTTACTAATTATTGATTTTATTATGTTTAATTGTTGTTGCACTTCCAACTCTATTGGCTTAGATGTTTTTATATTGATTATTTTTATTAATTCTATTTTTACTTTTCTACGAGGAAGCCTACTAATTTGACCATTAAAATCATATGCTAAATCTTTAATAAATCTAGATTGTGTCTAAGCATATTAATATTACTATGTTCAAAGGAATTTGGTAGACTATCTACTTTTTTATTGATTTCTTCTGTTAATTTCTATGTTTTTTCCTAAATTAATTATGTCTTCTATGTTAATTTCAATATTTTGTCCTCAATTAATTACTACATCTAGACTTTGTTGGCTATTACTACTTTTTGTGGAATCTGTTTATATTGATTCTCTAAATGTTCTATATTACAAATAATTTTAAACTATTCTAATAAATTTACTTTAATTTTTCTATAATTATTTATTTTGAGATCTGAATATTTAAAATTTTCAAGGCTCATAAACTATAGTCATTAATTGACAATTCTAAAATGTTTAAATATCCAAAGTGATAACAATTCTTCACAAGATATATTGGGTATTTTATCTTTTATATTTCCTTTGATTATTTTTTTCTATGTTTTCTCCTTTATGATAAGGTAATAAATGTAATATCATGTTGTCGTATTTTCTATATATGCCTATAATATTTGTGAAATATTCAAAATTGTTTTTAGTTTAATAGGTTCACTTCAATTTCAAAGAAACTTGCAAAATAGTCTAAATCAACAATTAAAGAGTTATATGCTTTAGTAGCTAAACAATTCATAAAAGTCTATATTTAAAAATTTATTTGTCTAAACAACCGTATAAATAACATATATTAATGGTCTAATTAATTAAACTAATATCTATGAATGAACAATTTATACTATACTGGACTTTTTCTTAAATAATAGAGTAATCTTGAGTTTAAACAATTATATATATTATTCTAAACTTTAAATCTTCTATTCGACTATGAAGTCTATTATTGAAGCTATTCATATAAATTTATTCAAACAAATATCAAAAGAACTAGTTCTAATATTGATTCAAGAACAAATATTTCAAAAAATCAGCCTTTTAAGTCTATTAAATTAATTCTATAATCATTGCAAATAGAATACGTTTAAAATATACTAATCACACCAAAAAAGCCTTCATATCACAACATGACAAACAAGACAACGTAGTTGTTTTTTATAAAATAATTATAGAAATAATCAAGATTTTACTAGTTTTTTAATGTTAACTAAAAAATATTTCTATTCCATGGTACGAGAAATTATTTCCTACCTAAATGCAGACCATACCAAAGTCCATTCAGATTTGGCTATGGAATTTACATTTGAGTTTCCATCCCATATACCATAAAAAAAGAACATCATCTTTTGAAATAACTTGAATAAGTCTATACTTGCATAAGTAAAGAAACTTACTTGTATAATGTTGTGTATTACTATGCTTTGATTATTTGCGTAATAATAAGTAGTTGTCAAGGAAAAGTGTTTGAGAAAATTTTTGAATGCCTTAGTTTCTATTGCAATTGTTTTGAAAGTAGATGCATATCTCATGCCAAGAAATCCAAAAAAAAAAAAAAAATATTAAGATTACAAAATCTACTAAGATTTTGTCTAATGAGTGACAGAATTCCCAAGTGATAAAAGTGAAAGTGATAAAAAGTAAATAAAAAGAGCAAAGACATCTTAGTAGAAGAATCTTAAAAGGTAATGTGTAATAGATGTCTAAAAATAAAATATCTATCTCCATTGAATTTTCGATGTTTCCTCTTTCTTTATGATCAAGTTTGTCCCACCATTCTTCATTAATCATATAATGCTCTAATTGTTGTACTACTATTGCTTCGTTGAATTCTTGTAGTACTTTGCGAAATTCTATTGTACTAGCTAATTCTTGTTTATTCGTTTCTCTATAAATTTGAAATAAATCTCCGTATTGTATATTAATCACAAAAGATATCTCTGGTAAATTATATATAGAGTGTATTTTTGAGTCATGCCTTCGGTAATATGCTATAGCTTTTGAGCGTGAAATTCTTCCCAATAAAATTGTTTACCAATTACCAAACTTTTTCATTGTCTAAGTTGTTTATGTAGACTAAAATATTTACAAGGCTAGGGTGTCATTAAAGCACATAATGCAGTTTGAGTTTATCTCCTATAATTTGGATTTTGTATTGTCCTGGTATAAACCTAGCTTCATCCCAATCTGGAGGTTTACTACGTAAAAATATTTGCATAATGGTTTTCTTTGTACATGCAAAAATGTTTAAGATTGATAAGTTTATTTTTCTACCAAAAACATTTGTTTGATCAGGATCAGCAAATGTTACTTGTTATAGTAATTCATAATCAAGAAGTAAGACTAGGATTAAAGTAGTAGTTTCTTTTTGAAAAATATAGTTTGTATTTAATTAAATCAATATAGATTATTGTTACACTCAGCATTAGTTAAATCATAATATGTTTGTCATAAAATGTTAAATCCTTCAATGCGTACATTGTACTCTACTAATCATTGAGAAAATTTGTAATATGTACAAGTTTATCTGTAGATATTGTTGCCACTATCTCTCTAATTTCCAAAGTCAAATGAGATAGTAATGAGTATTAAGAAATTTTTTTTATGTATCTCAATTACTCCAATCCTTTTTTTTCTAATTGCTTATTTTGTCTAACAATTTCTAGTAAAGACGCAAAATTTTCTATTAGTGCATTTTATTTTTCTTGTAATAATTCTAGCTTTTGTCTACATCGTATTTTAATTGATATTTTCTAAACTTAAGATTTTTGACTGTTCTAGCCATAGTTTCATAGCGTTCACTAAAATAAATAGAGTCTAGATGTTGATATATTGTCAACTGGCTTAATGTGTGGATGGACGAAGAAATTTGGTCTTAAGAATGTTCTAGCATTTTTAATGGCTTCATAAAACGCAACGATATGGTATAAAACATGTGGTCAACAATTGTATATGTCTTGCTGTTTTTCTCTAAATATTACAAAAATACAAAATTTTTATCTTCAATGTGTTCATTAATTTGTCTAAAAATATATGAGTACATTTAGTACAACTACTTTATGATGTGACTATTTAATATTCCATAAGTTATCTAGTAAATACTCTTGACTGTCTAATAATTTAAATTTGCTTTTGAATGTCAAATTTATTCAAGGTGATAAATGTCTAAGAGTAATTGGTCCAAAGTTCATATACCTCTCCATTCCTACAAAAATCATTGAGATTGGATTAGTCTTGAAAGAATATTTACTAACGTATTATCTTTTTTGACAATATGTTCAAAGTTTGCTTTGTACCTTTTTTTTTTTGTCATTACTTTAGAAAATATATCCATTTTTACTAATAAAATAATTTTCTTTAAAAATTTTTATTTTGTAATTTTATTTATAAAATTTTATAACATTTTTACAATTAATTCTAATGGTAAGAAAACTCATTTTGTGGACATAAGTGTAATAAATTCAACAAATTAATTAATCCTATTATTTCTAATTTTGCACTTGAATTTTACCTTTTGATTTTGTAAATTTACAGATTGTGTACATAGCTATTTTTTAATGATCTTTTGGTCTATCGTTTTTTGGATTTTGTATTAATACTCTTGCCCATCCTAAACTGCTAACATCCGTTTGTATAATTTTATAATAACTACATATGGGTAATGCTAATAGTTTTATGGTTCTTACAATTATTTTAAACTTTTGTTCTAACTTTATATCTTTACCATTAAAACATTCGATCATTTTCACCTAATTTATTATATAAAGGTTTAACTAAAGTATTCAAATTAGGTGTAAATTTTCTACTATAATTATCTATCCTAAAATGGTTTCTAATTCTTTTGTTTAATTAATTCTATTTTTTTAAAATAACTATGTTATTATTTTTGAAATAACCTAAAATTTTGTGTAAGTGTATTATGTGCATGATTTTATTTTGACTAAAAACTAATATATTTTCTATAGATATTATACAAAATTATGAAATAGGTTTTAATATATTATCCATCAAAGATTCATTAAGTCTGTGGATTTGATGTATTTATTACACTAAGCATGCAAGTATATTTCTATTTTTCATTGACTTAATGGCATTCAACATTATATCACAAGCACAAATATTCTTGTTTAGGACACCAATATGCAATCAAAGCATCTAACTAGTGGCCAATTAATTAGAAGAACTAAAATAATGAAGATCACTGAATCAAAAATAAAAAATTTCAACAAATTTAAATATGCAAAATTCAAATTATCTTAATTTGGCTACATTATAGTCTTAAAATATAATAATTAGTTCATAATGTAATAAAATAAAACTATCATAATTAAGTTCAGCATTAATGGAGAAATTAAGAAGAAAATAGAAAAAATTAATTTCTTCTAAGTTACTAGATTGCTTGCCTTAAATCTAAGCTTCTTGTTTTATAATCTTCTCTATATTCTCTCTTTTTCTAGATGGCTCACTCTTTCAGCCTTGGTGGCCCTTTAATGTTTTTCTTCTCAATGTAATATTTCCCACTCTTAAAAAAAAAAAAAAAAATCGGCAAACAAACTAAAAAATCCATGTCAACGCACTGCAGCTTTGTTTTTCTGGCACTGCAGCTCCTAACCCTAGTAACCTTAGAGTTGTGGCCTTGAAGGTACTATTTTTCACTTGTTCTTCTTGTTTAGAGTTGTGGCTTTGAAGACCTAGAGCCACAGCGCTGAAGCTTCTATTTGCCCTTTTGCATTTTCTCATTTGGAGCTAAAATGTTGTTTTTCTTGTACATAATAAGTTTGCATAATGTTCAAAATATTTTAAATTGCAAATTTTTAATTATTCTAAATATCTAATAGTTTTTATTTGTTTTAATAACATTTTTTGCTCATCTATTCCTACTCCTAAAACTAGTTTACTAATTAAATTTACAAAATTTTTTACTATACTATTTGTATCAAAATTACCTAACTAAATACAAATATGCCTAATTCTCTTTATTATTAAATTTCATCTAGTCACACCATCCTAAATTAATTTGTTTTTCATTAAATCTTAACATACTTTCTAAATAGATTAATCATATGTAGGATTTATTATTAATGCTAATATTTTCATAGAATGTCCAAGTATTTTTTTTTAATTTATGAAATTCCTGTTTCAAATCTCTTGATTTATTTCCTTGCGAATCTAACACTATCTGATATTTATTTCTAATTATTTATGTTAAATTATGACATAGAGATAAAAGGTTTATTATGTTAATGTCATAATTTATAACTTATAATTATATACATAAGTTTATTATTTAAAGTCTCGTAACTTACAGTATTAATCGAGTAAAATTAAGTAGTCAATCTAGTCATTATACAATTGAATATAATCATTATGATTATAATCTAGTTATCGGTATGGTGTAGGACTTGACTTATAAAGTATTTGATATATACAAATATATATTATTAGATGTATTGTTCATGTTTTGATATTGTGTTTTTAAGCAACCATAATAATGAAGATTTGATTGTTTTTCTTTTTTATTAAGGTTTGTATTGATTTGTATAATTGACACCCTTTTAAAAATATTGTATAATTATTATATTCTAACATACCATAATAGTTATTATCAGTTATTGTTTATTATATGTGTATTGTTTATTTTGTAATTTTTAAAATTTTTACAATAAGAGAATTTTTTAGTTTTTCTAGGCTTACTAGATAATGTGCTTATTCACGATTATCTAAAAAAAGTTTTTAGAATATATTTTAGAAATAAAAAAAGAAGAATATTTGACTAAATAGAATCTTATTTAAGAAAAGATTTTTTGTTTTTATTTACAAAAATACATTCCTATTTGATTTAAGAAACAATTCATACATAACTACGGGTTATATTGTGCTATATATATGTGTGTTATTTTTATTTTATGTAATAGCCAAAAGAGAGTACATCAATATTAAAAACAAAGAGGGATTACTGCATGTTATTTGTTTTTTCCTCTTTTGTTTTTTAAATTATTTATGTTATTTTTATGAGCTAAAAATAAAACCAACTTGGTGGATATTATGAACTTAAAGAGAGTAATCTAAGTGTTGTCAAGACGAAAAGCTGTAAGTGTTGAAGGAGTTTAATAGTGACTAGCAAAAGGATCTTGTTAAATTGAGTCAAAGGAAATTTGACGCGTTAAGGTAAGAGGATCTCATTGAATAAGGTCATTTAAAAAAATTTAAAACTATGATGATAAATGTAAAAGAAAGTTTTTATTTTATTTTAAACCATTAGTATTTATAATCATTATTTTTTTAGTAAATTATTTTTCTCTAAACATGGTCTCGTAGATATAGGATTGAAAAATTCGAACCAAGTAAAATTCTTTGGTCTTTTTTATTTTTTTGTACAATTATCACTTGACTTAATTAATTGACCATATTTAGTTAAAATTGGTAAAATTTAATGTAAATAAATCTATCATTTTTAGTAATTATGATTATTTAGGATATTAACTTTGAATATTGGGTTGTATCTTATATTTGTGAATAACTTTATTATTTATATAATGGGTGTCACTTCAATATTAAGAGAATGCTTATTAGCATGCCTCTACATCATTTAGGTAAGAGATTTCAACAGTAGGATTGTAAGCTCACCTCCTTTTATGGGGGTAGTGTTCAAACCTTTTGAAATAAAAAATTTCACTCTTATTTAAAAATATATATTATTTCAAAATTACTATTATATATAAAAATTAAAAAACTAGAAACAAAAATTTGATAACTTACAAAATTTTTATATCTTGATTCTTGTCATGTAAATCAGCCAGTGAATTATGAGATTTGTTATTTGTATATGAATAACGAGAATGACCACAATGGATATTGAAATAGATCTTTAAGGTTCTTATTTTATTTTTATCCTCTTTCAAGCTAACAAAAACAATTTTGTGCACTCATAACTTATCTAGATATACTATAAATTTTTGCATTGAGGATAATAGTTTATAAGCATTGATATTATTTTTTTGCCAAATATATATTCTAACCTTACATACGATCATTTTCGAGTAGATTTATATGTGCCCTTATTAGGCTCCTATTTAAACATTGAACCACAAAATATTGTGAGTTTTAACATCAATTATTCTGCTTAAATTTTTTTCTTTTATCAATTATCTTACTAATATTTTATCAACCATTTTACAATAAAATCCAAAAGTTCTTACTTTTGAATACCAATTTTTTCTTTTAAAAAACTTAAATCTAACTTAAGAACATTTTAAAATTCAATACTAAGAAAAAGGATGAGAAAATCTTGTGTACCTTCACTCTTTTTTTTTTTAAATGCACCTTGTCTTTTAATTTTCTTTTTCAAAAACAAAAAAATCTACTTGACCCTTTATTTTTTTCTCTCTATTTTTTGGCACACCAATAATTTTGTTTTTTTAATAATAAAGGGACAATGTTGAATTTGTGGCACATATTTAAAAACTAATATATATAAATAGTTTTTATAAATAGTATTCATGCACAATATCTAAGCCAAGATAGAAGCTTAGTGTCTAGAAGTTCTATGATAATAGTTACATTTATTTACTACTATATGTTAATGGCATATCGATAGCTAGTAAAAATATATCAGATATTAACTTATTGATGAAGCAGTTTATAGAAGAGTTTAAGATGAAAGAGTTGGGTGTAGCAAAAAAGATTTTTAGTAGGGAGATTTATAAGGACAAAAGGTTAAGAACTTTGTTTTTATCATAAAAGAGTTACGTTGAAAAAATTCTTGACAAGTTTAACATGAATAACTCTAAGCTTATAAGTACCCCATTGGCAATACACTTCATGTTATCTATAGGAGTATATGAGACATGTTCCATATTCTAACATAGTTAAAAGTTCATGAATGTTATGATTTATACCATACTTAACTTATCTCATGTTGTAACCATAATAAGAAGATATATGGCTTCTCTTGAAACAAAAACATTAAATTACTATGAAGAAGATAGTACAGTATTTAAAGGGAACTAGTCATGTAGGATAGGTTTTTAATAAGGTAATATCCAGTATGATTGACTTAGTAAGTTATATGGATTTTGATTACCTAAGAGATTTGGACAAAAGGAGATTGTTTACATGCTATGTGTTTATCTTTTTTAGTTATGCCATTACTTGAAAAGTAACATTGAAAGCAACAGAAGCTTAGTCAACCACAGAGGCTGAATACATAGTTATTGTAGAAGTAGTGAAGGAAGTAAGTTTTTGTAAGTGATCTTAAGTTGCCACTACAGTAGACATTTATGCATTGTGATAATTAAAGTGCTATTCATTTGACTAAAAGCTAGATGTTTCATGAAAGAACAAATTATATTGATGTCAGATTTTATTTTGTCTGAGATATTGTCTAAGAAGATATGTTATAGTATGGAAGATTTCCACGCACGAGAATCCAGCTGACATGATAACTAAAACTGTCACACTTAATTTGGAGATTTAAGCAAGTAACAATAGCCACACACCTCTGAGGATTATCTTCCATTGATAATTTACACAAATATGTAAGGCTTATAATATCACATATACACAAAATTCACATTGTTTATTTATAATAGTTATAAACATAATATTATAACAACCAAATAACATTACAAAAATTTCAGATTATTTCAAAAATATTTATATACGTAGTCATGGAGAGTATGATATACCCAATTAATTTTTCTTAAAATGCCCACCACTAAACTAAATATCTGAGGTATGGATTGCAACCTTCTTAGAACTATCTAATATGAAATGTAAGATAAATAAATAAATAAAAGAGTGAGTGATAATGAATAGATAGATGGTAATGATCTGAAATCATAATGTAAGAGTAAGAGTATAATATTTAAAAATATAAAAATTTATAATAATTAAAGCCATTTAACTTTACAAACAAACCAATTATAGAAAATATTTTTATATTTAAAACCCTGTAAAATTTAATAACAAAATTTGAGCTTGTCCAAAAAAGCTATTCCCCGAAACATCCCCCAGTGTATACCTAATTGACATCTCGAAATTTACCAATGAATTATTTCACATACTTATGTTAATTTAAAAATCATTAAATTTATCTAGTAATATTGGCCTGAGATTCTTGTATGGTGGCAATACATTTATCAATATTCACCCGCAAGCTTTCTTTTCTCTCTTATCACTTATTCCTAGAGAACTTACTTTCATCTTTTACATTTTCATGCGCTTTTGTATTTTTATGCAAAAGCAAACCTCACATCATATGACATCCACTCTGGTTCCATACAACCGACCATAAGCTATAAAATCATTTCAATAGGCAGTTCCACCAAATTTCATATCACAAAATCATTTCAATAATTTCTCATACATACTAATCAATATTAGTATAAAATTATCTTATCACAATTCATTTATCTACAAGTAACGTACATAATTTTCAAATCATATTTTCTTTTAAATTTGCTTTTACTCCGTTATTTCTAAATCTATATTCATAAAGTATTCATAACTCCAAATTTCATAAAACCATTAAACATTTAAATTTATTTTATCAAAAAATATTGAAAATAAATTCGTATTTATAAAGTATTTAAGTTAATTTTGTATAAAAAAATTTTAAAAACTTATTCATTACTTACAATTCATGGGAAGGTAATTGCTCCTAAAAATCAATTTCTTTGCTGAACAGGGTTTTCATTTGTTGTATCAGGTACTAGATAAGACTTATATTTATGGTATTAATATATTGAAAAAATATGCAAATAAGACCTTGATATAATGCATGTACAACATACGTTTCTAGTCGACACTTATTGAGACATTAACCATAAATTCATTTATTGCACCAAAAGTATGTTGCAAATATTTTACAATATTCTTAATATTTTTTTACATCCATTTCTCACCAATTTTTCATAACAATTCCCTTCCTTAAATCACATTGTACTAAATATAAATTTTATAGCAACCAATTATAACCAAATATGCATGTTATTCTTTAATTAGAGACATAGGAATTTATACACTGAATATTAGTATAGAAATAGTTACTAATTTTGTTTTATTTTTTTATCACTCGTCATTAATTTTTAAAATTTATAACGTGTACAAATTAACATCAATTTATGCCACACTTTTTCTTACATTAAAAATATGTATTCAATTTCATTCTCATGAATTAAAATTATTCAATAAGGTTTAGGGATCATGTGAACTAGTTTAACCAAATTCAAACCAAACATGTTGCATATATTTACATATTATTAATTTTATTTATTCATACCACCAAACATAAGCTCATATTTATTAAACATTAGGATATATTGATATTCATATACACATCTTTAACATAATTTACCTTTTAATATGCATTCATATAAGCATGAAATCTGTCATATATTCAAGCCAATAATATATACACATACATAATCAATTTTGGTTTCTTAGGGTTTCTAAAATAAAAAATTGTAACATATTTTCAATTGGCTTCTAGTATGATTCTAAGTATGAATAATGTTTATTCTTGGCTTGTTTATGGTTATAGGATTTTTCAACAATTTTTCTAAGGTATTTTGGTAGTTTATGAATGGTGAATGGTGGAAGAAATGAAAAAGGAAGATGATAGAAAATGGTGGAAGCTTAGAGAAAGAGTGAAAATGGTAAAGAATACGGCCAAGTGGGAAATTTTGAGCAAAAATTTTAATTTCAACTTTTTATCCACTAATTATAGCAATTAGGATATATATGTAATTCTTAAATTTTTTTATAATTAATTTATTAATAAAATTACTAGTTTGCCCTTAATTAAGGTAGAATAATCTAAAATAACTTTACTAGGTTATAGAAATTTCAATTATGCAATTTGTGAAAGAATTATCTATCTAATTACCAATTTAACCTTAAGAATCTAATTATGCTATTTTCTAAAGTTTTCAATGATTTCCAAGTTTGTATAACAAAAATAAAATTATAAATTTAGTAAATAATACAAAATATTCATAATATCACATACTTTGATTTAATATTGACTAAATAAATATATACTCGGTTTAATGCTTTTATATGTGTAATGCATTATCAATATATTACAAATGCAATGTCATACACCTAAATAGTTTCGAGAATTTTTATACAGGTTTTACAAAAGTAATTTCTATGTCCAAGTTCAAGCATATTTGTATTTGCAATATTTAATAAACTCTTAGGGGCATGGTAGAAAGATTAGGGTTGATATGTGTCAAGTTAAAGAATTTTTGAATTTTTGCATATATTTGAAAATTTATACACATGAAAAGTGTTATGAATAATGTTTGAGTCCAGAGAGCACCAAACATGCACTCAAGTGGCAAAGGGTAGAAATTAAGCACGCAAAGAGTGCCAAGCAGATGTTATCTGCTTGGAAAATGTCAAGTGCTCAATCGATATATTGAAAAAATAAATACTTTATCTATTTAAACTAGGGTTTTAAAATAGCCATTAGAAAAATTTTGAAAGAATGATTGCATGGCATAATATGTAATAATTACAAAAATTTGTTGCATGATTTGTTTATATTTAAAATGTAATATATATCATATATTTGTATGGAATAGCATCCATAGGATGAGTTCTTACCTTGTTCACTTGATAGAGTAACGAGGAACACCTCAAATATAATGAAATCTCTATAATATACACCATTAAAAGGATATTATTCCTCATTAAAGGGATACTATTCCTTAGCAAATTTTGAGGAGAGAAACTAAACTTTTCAATGTTTCATTACTTGAATAATTAGTAAAGTTACTTTTTTATACTTAAATTTATATCCAAAATTACAATATTAGCACTTTGGTGTATTAATGGATAAATATATACTAAGGACAAAAAAGTAATTATTTAATAATTATCATTTATTGTATTTTGATCCATGTAATTTTATATAATTATATTTATTTAACCATTAAGCAAGTAATTAAGAATAACTTTGAGAGTTTAATTGTATTTATTTAATAATTGATAATTTGCATTTAGATTTTTTAATAATTTATATTATCAAAAGTGACATATAATTTACATAAACTATATAAAAATACAAAGTTATAAAAAATTTTTAAACACTTTAAAGAACCACTAAAAAAAATATAATACTTGTATATATTTATTTTGACCAATATATTATTTTGAAAGTACTAGCTTTTTTACCGATAATATTTTTTCTCTCGAAAATATTTCTCTCTAATGGTAATTGATGTAATTATGTAGATTCACTGTGGAATACTTGTGAACTTTTTTGGATTTCAAAATTTTTAAAAGTTCAATGATTATGGTTAATATCAAGTAATGTGCTATAGTTTTTAAATTACAATAAAGTAGTACTTCATTAAACCTTATCTCAATTGTACGTACTATGTGAGCAATATCTTTCCGTTATCTAATTCTAATCGAGTGAGGGTCCATGGTGTGTTAAAATCTTATATCGAAATAAATATGAATTATCGATCAATATATGCTAAATTTGTCATTACGAATTTTTTTATATAACATTTAATTCACTCTAACTAGAGATTTATTATTTCAGTCATTTATTAATATTCGTTTAAAAACTCGAATTTAAATCATTTTAGCAAAAATTCCAATCCTATATATATTAAACTAACGGATCCTATTTTAACTATTATTCATTTTTATATATAAATAATATATGACTAAATTGGTTTTAAAATACAAAACGTGATTATTCTTGTACTTATATATATATATATTAAATAAATCATGTACATCTATATCATATTCAATCATGATCTCTTAAGTTTAAGGATTATATTGTACACTAGTACATTTATACAATAAATCATTTACTACATATATTTTCATATGATTTATTATTAATTAGTCATGTTTGAAAAATAGTTCTTTAACTATTAATCCATACTAATATTCTTATAATATAATTATTATCATTACTTGCACTAATATTATCTCTTGATATTCATCGAAAATATTCAGCCTACTATGCAATGTTGCTACTCATTTAATATCATTTATGTAAAAAATAATTTTAATAATATCATTTAATGATTAAATAAATTATTTGAACAATTCGCAAATAGACTTTATTTGAATACACAATAAAATAAAAAAATAAATTATATTTGCAAATAAAAAATTATTTCTTTCATTAATAACAATAATATAATTGTATATATATACCAGATAAAATATTTCTAAAATTTTGAATGACTTCTAGGACATATCATAATAAATTTTAGGTTTTCATACATTTAAAATAACTCTTAAGTTTAAGAGAGTTATTTTCCTTCTTGTAATTTTTTTATTATGCTAATAAAATCGAAAATTCTTTTCTCTCTCATGGTTTTTTTTTTAATTTTAAAAGATATTTCACGTAAATCTTTAGTTTTGGTTTTAATTCTATTTACATTTTTTTGGTTTGATTTCTATAACAGGTGATTAATGAACCAATAAGATTAAAGGCTAAAATAATTGAAAATTGATTTGTGCTTGTTAAATCTAGAAATTCATGGACGGCAAGTGTGTGTAACTATTGACAGCATTTGGAAATCAATAGTTTAGTCAAAAAATAAAAGAAAAATAATAACCAATACATAAGAGCAGGATTCTAACAGCTTGATGCATCAAATTTCAAATGTAATCGATTGAAAATGCAAATTTCAATAGCTTGATGCATCGAATTATAGACGTAATTGATCAAAAATGTAGATGTAACCGCGGAGCACCGACTAATTGTGACATTGGGATCTGATATGCGATGATTGAAAACAAAGATAATTGTAGTGGTGTGGAAAATGTTGTTGGGTTTTTAATTAAAATGGCCCAAAATATAAGTTCAATTATACTTTTAGCCTAGCATGCTAAGCTTTTGTACTTTTAACTAGAAATACTCTTACTCCAGCTTTTGTTTTATTTGCCTTGTTAAAATAAAATGAAAAAGAAAGAGAAGAGAATGAAAAGAGAGAGAAGGAAAAAAAATTTAAAGAATTACATTCACATGTGAATCTGTTAAATTAGTGTAGATACATAGCTTTTGTGGTAATGCATAAACTTGTAAAAAAAATGTATTCTAAAAAAATGATTGTAAAATTTTTAGCTTCTGAAAAATTTTGCATAAATCATTCAATTATTGTGTAATCATCAAAGAAATTTAATGTAATTGAAATTGTTACTAAAATCTCGCGATAATTTAAAATTGTCCATGAATTTTAGTGTAATTCAAAAATTTTTGGATAAATTCATTTTTAAGGTTATTTTTGTCCAAAATTTATGATTTTGGTCAAAATTATTAAAGATTTGAGGGTTGGGCTAAAAGTAGAATGGGGCTAAGTTTTTGGGCCACTTAAAAATAAAACTTAATTTTGTTGGCAATGTTCTTAAATGAATTTAATAGCAGTGAGACTCTGGGGCTTGTTGATCGCTGTACAAGGACTGCCTGGCCTCAGTGACGGTGACTGTAAGTTTGTAACTGTGATGACAATCACGGCGATTGTTAAGGAATAAGCAAAACATTTTGGTGGGAATTGGGCTTGCCCTATTTGGGGTGAAGACAACTTTTACTTAATAAATTATTTTTTGAAATCAAAAAAATCTTTTAAAAATTAGAAAACATTAGTTGAAAAATTAAATGTCATTATATTGTTTTCTTAACATTTAAAAATTAAGACAAAAAAATAACTGATTTACAGCTTATCTTTCACTATATTTATTTCTTTTTAATAAGACTAGAACACCAAGACTCTTAAATTTCATGTATCTTCTTTCGTCCTCCATTTTAATCAATTAAATACAAATATTTTATCAAAATAAAAAATAATTAGTTGATATCAAACTACAAGACCAACTAGTATAATTATTACAAATATTATTATTTCCTTTGTTCATATTAGTATTGATTTGTTTTGAATTATAAATCAGAATAATTTTATTTTGAGATGAATATAAAAATATAAACTTAAATAATTAAAAAAAATACAAAAGCAAAATGATAATTGGGAAAATTGAGGGGTTTGGGAATTTAATTTTTAAATAAAACAATATCCATACTGTAAATTACAATTTCATTTATTAAATTTATTTACAAATTTTCAATTAACAATTTTTCCTTTTCAAATCTTATTCTTCATTTTATTATTCCTAGGTGTTATTGGTATCAGAGCTAGAAACAATAAAATTTTTGAAAACTTAAGACAAATTTGAAATTAAAATTGAAAATTGTAAGAAATTTGATAAGCGTAATTGTAAGTGAAAATCTTAATTTTGAAATGAAAATTTAAATATTGATGAAATTTATTATATGAAACACGTAGCAAAAATATATGAAAATATTGAAAGATTTTATTGTAAAGGAAAATTTTATAGTAGAATTGTACAAAGGGTTTTGAAGTTTTTTCAGAATAGGATTGCTTTCTCTTTCTAACTCTATTCCCAACTCTTAAGATTGCTTTTCTTTTGATTACATTTATACACACTAATGTTGACTATTAAAGTTGAATTATTAAAGAAATATCATCATGCTTCCTTTTGAAAACTGTCTTGATCTTGATATCAAATCTTAAAAATAATATTGAATTATTGTAGTATTTTTTTGACAAAGTTGTCTTTATAATTGCTTGTGGGTCTTGCAAGTTGAATAATGCACCCAAAACTTATTTGTCTTTACTTGATAATCGAACTTGAAAATTTGTGTGCCAAAAATAACTTTGTCTTTGCTTGATTATTGAGCTTAAAAATTATACACTGAAAGTTATTTGTCTTAACTTGAATGATTATTTTTGTCAGATGTTAAAAGGGTTTTTAAATAATGGACCACCAAATAAGTTGTCTAATACTTGGTTTGAATTTTGAAAATTATACTAAAATTGTTGATCTTAGTCATAAGTTGTTGATTTTATAATCTTAAAACTAATTTTCTGTCCGAACAAGACATATTCAAAACTACTATTGAGTAATAATTTTAGATCTATACTTTAAAACTAATATCACACAAATATCTTAAAACACAAAATTCTAAAATCAGAGAAGCTACTGGAATACCTAGGCTTACCAACGGTCTTATGGCTTCTCTCGAATCTTACTGCTTAGAACACCTGGCTTACCAACGTATGAATAGCTTTTACTGCTACCGCTCTAACTCGTCGAATTCTGTATTCTAAAACACTTGAATAATAATAGTCACTCTATGTTTCACTAAAACTTCTTGCACAATAATAAAATTTTCCTGTATCTTTGTTCTAACATCATATTATTACAAATACTTTTTTTATCTATCTATCTATCGACGATAGTAATGGTATATTGGGGGAAAGGTTTGGCGTTGAGAGCTAAAATGTTCAAGGGTTAAATGAACACGAATATTTCTTGATTGTGGTCTGGGTTAATTGTATGTACAATATGGATGTTGAGAAAAGAAACTAGTGAATGAAATTGGAATCAGATGCGATGGTCAGCGAATGGATATTTAAAATCTATTAATAGGATTGGACAATTCATTCCAATGCCATAATGATTTCTTATGAGGGAAGGATTTTGGAGATGTTCTTGAATTTGTAGTGAATGTTAGATGAATAATTGAGTACGGAAAGAGGAGGCTGGAAAATAGCTATCAGAAAAAGATGGAGGTAAAAAATCTTGGTGTATTAGTTGATCTTCGTGTTGATCTTCAGTTGATAAGTTATTTCTTCCTGCCATGAGTGTTTGAGTGATTTTCTTGAAAGGATTTGAGTGTTTGGGTTGAATGGGTTTGAGTATTTAAGTTTTTCCCTCAGAATTCTCTTCTGAGATCACCTTCTAAGAATTCTCTTAATGATTATATATTTGGTTTACCTTTTAAAAACTCTCTTCTAAGATAATCAGGAAGGGAATTATCCTCACCCTTTATATAAGTTATTTGAAAATCAAAATTTGAAAGAATTACTTGCCATTTGGAAAAAATTTGCTTTGAAACTATATTTTTGACATTTTTTTCTAAAACTTTTTTGGCAGATTTGTAATCAATTTGTAATAAGAAATTTTTGTTGAATAAATGATTTTAAAATTTTATAACACATAAAATAATTGATAAATTTTTTTTTTAATTGTAGAATAGTTCTTTTGAGATCTGAGCTAAATACTTAAATGATATCTAATAATTGATTCTCTATTTGTCCCATATAACTTTTGTTTAAGAATTCCTCCATATTCTATGTTTGAAGTATCGGTTTCTATAATAAGAAATGGACAAGAATTAAGAATTGCCAAATATAGAATAACCTTGACTTTGTCTTTATTAATTTGACTACTTAAGGGATTGGATTCTTTTGTAACATTTTGAACAAAAGCTCACAAATTTGTCTAATTTTGAAAAGAAATCTACTATATATTGAGAGATCCTAAAAATCTCTATAATTGAGTTCTCTCTTTGATTTCATTTACAAATTTGGATGCAAATTCGATAGTCCTATTAATTGGTTAAGTAGTTTCTTAATAAATCTCACGTCCTAAAAACCTAACTTTGGTTTGGAAGAGTTTCATCTTAGTGGCCGACACTACTAGTACATTTTTTTTGATTATTTAGAGGAAAATATGAAGATGCTCAAAATGTTGTTTTATAGATTTTGAGAATATTAACACATCATCAATATAAACTATATGAAATTGAGAATAAGAATTGAATATTTCATTCATGATATTTTAAAATTTTGAAGGGGTACTTTTGAGACCAAATGGCATTACGGTTTATTCATAATGACGAAATGGTACGATAAAGGCAATTTTGTACCTATCTTGTTTAGCTATTTAGATTTGCTAAAAAACACACTTCGTGTCAAATTTTGAAAATATGATTGAGTCATATAAACACTTGAGTAGATCTTTCTTATTGGGAATTAGGTACCTAATCCATTGTAAAATTTTGTTTAATGATTTATAATTGATAACATGCCTAGAAACTCCTCTTTCTATTTCTGAATTTTTATTGATATAAAAGGCAAAACAACTTCATGGGAATTTTAATCTACGGATAATATTCTTGTTGAGTAAATCTTGAATTTTCTTTTTGCAATGTTCAAGAAGGTCATGATTTATTTGGATAAGTCTGACTTTGATAGGTATTTGTCTTTCATTGAAGTTCTTTTCATAGGGTAGGTGGACGATATGTTTTTTCCTTTTCCAAAAAGTATTAGATAGGTCGGAGCATACTTCCTTTTCAAAAAGTTTTTAAATGTCGAAAATTTTTATTTGAATAGTAAGATTTCCTAATTGTTTTTCTACTTTAAAATGATGGATTTCCTTTTGTAAAGTTTGGATGTGACTTTCTTTATTTTTTATGAGATTAATTTGTTAACTAATGAAATTTTGTTAGAGTAAAACTATCTCTTTGTTATTGATGGGGATAGGAATTTAAAGGTGATTTGAATTTAGAGTATGGATTCCTTTGTCGTCTACTTAAAAATGATAGATTTGAGTAAGAAAAGGCATGCTTAAAATAATATTTTGGTTGAGATTTTTGACTAAAATAAAACTATTTTTGAAACAATAATTCCAGTTACATATTTGAACTTTGGATAGTTTGCATCTAACATTGATGTTTGAACCATTTGCATTACTAAATCGTTCATAAGTTTTCTCGTAGTATTGAGTTGGAACGATTTCTTTGCTAATGCAGGTTTGATCTGCTACTGAATCTACTAAAGTGGTTGTGTTGAAATGAAAATTATTGCCTATTTGTAATGAAATGTATATATAGCATTTTTAAAAGTTTATCCTATTAATGAGTTGAATAAAATCACTCTCATTTAATTGTTGGACAGGATCAAGGATTTGACTAGGTTGAGCTTGCTAATTTGTAGTTTATTCATCTATGACTGTTTTGTCTTTGTGTTGAGAATTTTCTTATAATTTTAACCTAACGTTGGTTTGTAGCTGTTAAATTTGTTATTCTTGAAGTTTTTAGTTTAAATACTTAATTTGTTCTTTCAGTATCTTGATTTCTTCTTAAAGTTCTCCTATGTCACTTGCTTAAAGAAGCTTTGAGTAGGATACTTTTTGAAGATCTTGTTGAAATTAAAAGGTTCTAGGTTGCTAACTTGGTTTTCTTGGGTAATGATTTTCTTAAGTTTGAGCAAATATTCCCTCTTAGTTTCTAGATCATCGATCTTATCTATAATATCTAAGAGAAATTATTTGTCCTATTTATTTCTACTAATCATGTTAATACTAGCACAGTTGCATATTCCATCAAAGCAATTACAATTTTAGGTAGCTTCATCATTGCTACTAAGATTGTTAATTTATTGAATTTCATCAGAACTATCAGAATCTTGAATACTATTAGAATCTTTACTTAATAAAAGTTGACTTAATTTTTCTCTAAGTTCTTCTTGGTGCTTGAAAATTTCATTGATCTTGTTTTTGGTCTTACAATTGTTTAAAGTAGGTCCTGGTTTCTTGCAAGTCTAACAAACTAAATCCTTTTTCTTATTGGGTTTTCTATATTGCTTGTTGTATTTCCTATTCTTCCTGTAATATGATTAATTGAATTAGACTTTTTATTTTCTGGGCTTTGTATAATAGGTAATAGGTTTGGGTTTATTCTTAGTCCTACGGGATGGAGGTTGAATTTTCTTATATCTGTATTATTGACAGAAACTTCCTACAGTTTGACTAAATGAATATCTCTCGGTTTTCTTATTTTCCTTTTGTTCTTGGCAAAAGGCTAATTCTTCATTTTTAACAAAAGTAAACAGTTGACCATAAGTTATTGAATCCCAATAAATTGAACTTTCTCATGTAAATTCAGTTAATTTTTTGAATATCCTATCACTAAAAAATTTGGGTAATTTTGAAATGAATTTTTCTTTCTAAAAAGAAGCATTGCAGCCTTGTCTTTGAAAAATATGGGTAATGAATACATCTTTGTACCATTTGAAATCTCCTAAAATTGAACATCTAAGATTAGTTAAAACTATTTTTGAGTTTTGTAATTTTTTTTAAGATTGCTTATGAAATGCATGCCTATTATATGTATGAGAACTTTTACAGTATTTTCTTTTTCATGTTCAGTAATGAAACTTTGATCATCTTCAATTAGATTTTCTTAGTATGGTTGAGTATGTTTTGTTGAGTATTTGTTCCTAAACTATTGTCCCACAAATATTTAAGAGATCCAGTGAATCTTGCAACTATGTATTTGGCTGCTGTGTAGTTTGTGTTTTTGAGTGCTTTCTATACTATTACTGTTATGTTTATTTCTTGAAGGAGGTTTATAATTTCATATTATGACCTACCATCTATATTCCATTCATAGGTGGCTTCTCCTGTATATTGAGTATTGACATATTTGGATCGCTCTTTGTATTGAATATCATGTGGAGTAGGTATTGGGTAGTAGTTACGAGTTGAACTATTCCTGCAATTGATTTTGAGCCTATGTTGTCTTTGGACTCTTTCTATTTTAATGGACTTTACATCATTAGTTTGAATATTATTAGTCTCATCTATAGTATTGACATTGGATGAGCCTAGTAATATTGTCAATTTCTTGTTGATTTGGTCAAAAATATCTATTTTTGGAAAGGTAATTAGTTTTTGTTATTATTGTGGTAAATATTAGGGTTTGAATAAAGATGGTGAAATGTTGGAAGGAAATTGATTAGGTTGTTTGGCCTAAATGTTATCTAATTTGTCTTCTATTTGGCTAACTTGTTTTAAAATTGTGTGGAGAATTTGACTCTGGTAATTATTTTGTTTGTATACCTTTTTGATATCATCTAAGTTTGTAGTATTTGTATTAGGTATGTTATTAGTTATTTTAAATGAAGACGTTGGAATACTATTCTCAACTACTTTAAAATTGATTGATTCTAATGGTGGATGGATAGACTGAATAAAACCATGATTTTTGGTTCTCTATTTTCTAAGTTGATTATGGTTAACATTGATATCTGTGGTCTTGAAAAAATAATCTATGTTGTGATTATCTAAGTGTATTTGAAACTATGTGAAAAATAAAATATTAACCTTGAGTTTATTTATTTCTTGATACCAAACTTCTCTAATTTGAGTGCGTATTGATTCATAAAAATTTTTGTAAAACTATTCTACGTTAGGTTTGTTGGTTTCAACCTTGAAATCTTACCGAAGAAAATCTTTGCCTATTTGAAAGTTCTCATTAGTAATCATATTGATGAATTAGAAATTAGAGAGTGTTGGCGATCTTAGGGTAGGGGGTTTGTTGGGTTACTGGTTCGGTTATGGGATTTGAAAAATTGACCGAACTTTAAGTTTCTACTTCTTCTATCCTATTTGATCTAGAGGTTGAAAGAATTGAAAATGATGATCTAGCAGCTTGAAAATCAGAAAAACTTGTTGGCGTTTTTGGTTGTTTAGAGAAGTTGAATCTAAAAAGGACTTAACCGTTAGAAGATTCTAATACTTGTTTGAGGTCTTTTTGTATTAAATTTCTGGGAACTTTAAGGATTTTGGAATCTCCAAATTTCTGGGACTGTGATTTTATTCCAATGAAAGAGTCTTGGGGTATATGTAGATGTTGATATATCTTCTCTTTCTATTTGAATATTGATTATGGTTGTCTCTCCTCAATCATCTTTAAGTAAGCATCTTGAGTTGAATTAAGAAGTGATTTATTTAAAGTAAATCCTATATAGGAGCATATAACCTTGCTTATGTTAAGTGAACTTAGTTTCTGGGGTGCGAATGCTGAGTACTAAAATACCTAAGATGGTTGGATCTAAAAAACTAACTTGAAAGTTTGAAACACAGTTGAAATAGATGGAATCATTGCACAAATTTTATTGTACTATTTTTAAAATTGAATTTTTGAATTTGAGTAAAATTTTGTCTCTAAGCATAAGTAAGATTAGAGAATCTAATCTTGTTCTTAATAAGGATTTGATTGCTACTTGAACGAAACTAAAATAGATGTAATTGAAATCTTATTCTTTGTACTTATTAATGGCAGTAGAATTGAATAACCTAATTTTTTCAAATTTATTTTGGAGAGAAAGAGTTTCCTCATATTCTTTGATCGAACTAGCAATTTTGTAGTCAAAATAACTTTTGTTATAAATTGTATTGTAAGGAATGTTGAGTAAAGTATCTTTATTGATCTTTTGGCTGAAATTGTTGGACCATCCAATCTAAGCAAATAGCAAAAGACTAACTTATTGGCCCATTTTATAGTATTGCATTACTCTTAATTAGGCCCATCCAATGCAAGCAAATAGCAAAAGCAACAGAATACTTTATGTTTTTTTCTATTACATTACATGTGAAGTGCCATCTAGGTTATAGGCTACAAAATCCAGTGAGTACTACTTGGTAATAAATCATTTAACCCCATGAATTTGGAACAAAAATTACCCTCAACATACGTATGTTCCAAATTTGAAAAAGAAAGAAGTATCAGCCAACATTAAGTTACGAAGCACAGAGCAATGTTTCATTAAAAATCCCGATGGCCAAACTAGCCCTTACAACTTCATTCAACATCAGGATGAACGTCAATCAACATGTCATCACTATAACAACATTAATCTATGAACAAAACAATTTAAGACAATAATCATTTGTTGCTTTTCTTCCTTACAATCATGAATCATTTGATACCACCTAGCACCATGGGAAAATTAAAATTCCGCTAAATCAATAGTATGTGTGGGAGTGCTACTAGAGTCAATTTTATTGTGTTAGGTAGAGGAAAGAAAACAGCTTGTTCAAAAGAAAAATCACTTAATATAAGAAATTTTTTAGAAAATTTATTCTTTTTCTTTATTTACATAAAATGAAAAAGTACTTGAGTTGTTTTTCATAGAGTGCTTTTTGTAAATTCACTTTTTTAAGGTGTTTTCAAAGCAGACACCATGTAGTTATTTTTTAAAAAGTGCTATGAGATAATGCAATCATACATTAAGAATATGTTTATTTTTTTTAAAAAAAAAAGAAAGTAAAAGAATAATTTTTTTATTTAATTGTATAATAATTATTAATAAAAAAAATTTATTATTTTTATTTAGATAAAAATATCTTTTATTTTTAAATTTATTGATAGCACTTTTTAAAAAATAACTAC
>CP135566.1:7071944-7088013 GCA_032401905.1 Swietenia macrophylla
GGTTGCTTAGACTTCATCAAAAAAATATATCTGGCAACCTTTGGTTAAAATTTATAGTAAATTCGTGAGACAGATATTGCATATGATATTCAACAGCACCATTGACCCATATTTCGTTTTACCCCAGAAAAGATGAACAAGGCAATGGTGATGATGATGACAACATTTCATGGACCAACTACATGTTGCACTGCTCCTGAATGCTCCTGCATACACCCTTGATACAGTGGCATGCTAAAAGCCTAAAAGCAAGCAGTCATCATTCTAATTGACATTGTCAGACCCAATTTGGATTCAAGCTAAAACCAACTTATAAGTCCAATACTCCAACTAATGCCAGATTTCATACCTGAAAATGCTTTCACAAATAGCAACCCAGTTTCTCTGATGTTAATCAGATCCAAAAGCTGAACTCAAGCCCGAACAATTTATGTAAGGTTCAAACACATTTCAACATTTTAAAGATGGAAAATACGTACACAAAAATGCAATGAACTCAAAATAGCTTTGTAGTATGCAGGTCCAGAGTAATCGCAATCTTAAAGATAATCAAAATAATAGCAGAAAGACTTATAAATTTCCAAGATTCTTAATCTCATCATGAGCATTAAAATATGTGTACCTTATGTAGATGGAAGTTTATTCCATCCACAGTAACGGTAACATCACTTGACAACCCTGCACTGCAGTACCTACAACACCCATTAAGATTACATTAGACACACATCCGCAATCACTCTCCTAATATTCCTACTCTAATATTGATTTCACCCCGAAAAATAATAAAAGAATTTACATTCTTTCTTCTTCTTAAGGACCCTAATCTGAAACTTGGAATATTTATTACCTTCCCTAGGTCTACGTTTTACATGAATTAAGTACCAGGATAGAGCAATAGCTCAAATTAATTCTACACTGTAGAAACCTTTGATCGTCTAAGAAAGAACAAATGAAAATTGTGCCAAGATGTAATAACCACCATTGAAAAACATAATAAATAAAACCACAGAACAAGAGAAATGGTTTTCACCAAGCTTACCAGTCGTCGCCTTCTCTGTAAAAAGCAGAAACCTTGCCTGCAGGGGCCATGACTGAAAGAAAAAAATACAAAGCCCTTCTTTCCTTAAAAACCCAACTTCAATTGGGTGGGTCCTACTTTTATGAGAAAACCTTTCAAACCCCACCACTCCACCCAAAGAAACAACAAATTATTACTTGACCATCAAGATTTAAACATTTTTGTTCCAGGGAGAAAATTAAAAAAAAAAAAAGATGTCGATTAAAGGACACAGAAGCAGAGACCACCACCGGGTAAACTGCAAACGTGCAGTGCGGTGTGGGCAACAGTGCTTTTACAGCTAGTCAGCCTCAGTTAGACTCTGGGTTGTAGTGTTTGTGCGAGCGAGCGTGCGTGTAGTTGTTCAACAAAAGCCTAATGACAACCCCTACACAGAACCAACAGCATTGACCATAGTGATTAATTGAAACAGAAGAAAACATTACACAGATCACGACACATAAAAGAAGAACCAACGCAGTCGTGTAAAGAAACTTTTTAAAAAATTCAGAAACGAAAAATAACACAGAAATTGAAATATGGCCGGCACGACAGAGAGACAAGGGGAATGATTGAAAATTAAAAATAAAAAAATGATGTTCTTGTCTGGCATTTTTGCCTCTTTAAGTTAAAATGGTATCACAATTACAGTAATTTAGGACCCACAATGTGCCCGATCTATTAAATTTATTTGACCGGTCAAGATATACCGACAGGTTTCATCGTAATAGGATGCGTAGTAGCAAATGGCTATGATACATGAACAGGTATTCTTACACTCAATAATTTTTTTAATTTTATAATTTACAGTAATTTTTATAAAATTTATAATAAAAATATTTAAATATATAAAATAAACAATAATTAATATTTAAAATATAATAAAAATTTAAAATATATAATAAATAACATTTGAAATATAAATAAAAAATTTAAAATATTAATGCAAAAATTAAAACAAATAAATGTAAGAATATATGTATGTATCCTAGGCAATCCCTTCATATTAATCATATTAGTAAATTAATTTATTTTAAAAAAGATCTACACCCATATGTTTTTAGATCATTTTTATTTTTTAATTTTCATATTAATTGTTTTATATTTTATGTTTTATGTTTCATATTTTAAAAGTTATTTTTCAAATTTTATATTTACTATTTCAATTTTAAGCAGTGTAAGGTTTATTTTACTTGTTTCAAGTTATTATAAATAAGAAAATCATTATTTATGATAAAGATTATAAAATTTATAAAATAAAATTATTTTACAATTTATAATAAATAATTAAAACAAAAATGTACTTATTTTCATTTTTGGCCAGGTTAGATATAACTTCTATGTTGATCAAAAACAAATTTTAATGTTAAAATCTCTTTTTAATTATTTTATGTTTTTGTAAATTTTACATGCAAATACAAATTGAATAAATTCTCCCCTCAATAATGGTGTGAAGAGAAAATAATTAAGATTGATGCAAAGAGAAATTAGTTGAATCACTTTTGAACAAATTTAAATAATTATAAAAATTTTACTATTACACATTAAATTATCAATTTTTACAAGTAGACATGCTATTTTGCATTTTGTGATATTAATTAGTTATAGACCTATGTTATCAATACTTCTTATTATAACTTGTGCATGATTATCAGCCTGATATTTTTTTAATCTATGCACATTTAATTGTATTAAAAAAAATTCCTATAACTTATTCATAATGCACTAGGATAGGATCTCAACGTTATTTAAAAATTTATCGATTTTTCTATTGAAGTAATTTATATATCGCATATTTCATCAATTGTCATTGAGGAGATATTTTTCTTACCATGATGAGAAAAGAAAATGATTCATGAAGTAAAATATGAACTTTTTTTAAAAAATAATTATTGTATCTTATTTTGATTATTGCATTAATTAATATAAAAATAAAGTGTGAAAGATAATGCCATTTTAGTAAATTACAAATCTATTAGTAAATGCATTCAATGATACTACAAGTGTGATCAAATCATATCATATATGTTAGTTGCCAATATAACAAGCCTAGGTGATTGTTCATGAAGAATAATGTAATGTTAAGGCAACCAATGAATCATTTATTGTATGCCATAAGTGTTATAGACTAGTTAGTTCAAATGATACTATTATGAGAAAAAATAAATTGAAAAATTATGATCTTATTTAAAATACTATCAGAATAATGAATATATTTGCATTTTCACCTGAAGTATAGTATCTTTATAATAGTATCTCAAGTACACCAATTAGCTCTAGAAGATAATAACCATTAAAAAAATTTGTCCTTGAAATGACACAAATCTCTATAGTGACATAAACTCTTATTAAAGTACTTGCACTTAAAGAGGCACACTAGTTTAAAAAAGAAGATAAATTTGTAAGTTATGTATATATATGAAAAATGTAGGATTGTAATGAAATAATTATCAACAATTTATTCCTTTTTACAATAGTTACTAAAATTATCAAAGATGATTATGACTTATAAATTGTTGATGAATGTAAATAAGACATAATTGGCCCCAATGAAAAGTAAAAATTAAACAAAAAAAATTTTCTACCCAAGCATGAAGCATTTGCACCTATAGTTCAAATATTTGAAGATGTTAAACTTGTTGGATACAAATAAGTAATTATAAGAAAATATATTGAAAACAACTAGATTACAAGAATTAAAAAATGACTCGCTGCTCAAGATTTATCCTAATGACCTAAAATTAACTTTGATTAAACATATTCTCTTATTGTGGACAAAATTACGTTTTAATTTTTGATATGTTTAACAATCTCAAAAAGACTTGATATGTATATTATGGATGTAGTGACAATTTACATAAATGAGTTATTTGATGCTAAAATTTATAAAACAATCTTTGAAGGGTTTAGAATGCTTGAAGCATGTAAATCAAAGGATTGTAGTTTGTTCTCAATCAAAACATAATGACATTTGTATGGATTAAAACAATATGGAGAATAAGGTGGTGCAATCATTTGAGTGAATACTTGATAAAATAATAATATACTAATAATCTTATATGCCCATGCATATTTATATAAAAAAAATAGAATCTTTATTTTGTTTATTAGTGTAATATATATCGATGATATAAATATAATTACAACTCATGATTGCTAAGTTCTTAAAAAAAGAATTTGAAATGAAAAATTTAAAGAAATTAAATATTGTTTCAACTAATAGATCGAGCATGAATTTAACTAAATATTTATTTATTAATTGGCTAAATTTGAAAAGATTTTAAAATATTCAATATGGATAAAACTCATCCATTAAGTAATTTTATGGTATTTAGTTTCTTAATCTTATAAAGGATTTTTTTTGTCTAAAAGAAAATAATGAAGAGATATTTTGTCCAAAACTATCATATATTGTAAGTAAAGTTTTATTATATCAGGTATAATGTATCAAATTGAATATAACTTTTTCTATGAATTTATTAGTTAAATTTATTTCCAGTCCAACTCTTTGTATTTGGAAGAGAGTTAAACATATTTTTTGTTATCATTATAGAAATATAGATTTAGTTTATTTTATTTTAATGAGTCAATGCAAAATCTATGACTAGTTGTCTATGTAGATCTTAGCTATTTTTTTTTTTTTTTCATAAAGTTTGTTTACAAATAAGATATATTTTCACTTATGATAATCAATAATATCAAGGCAATTCATAAAGTAAAGTTTTGTTGCTACCTCCTCTCATCAATATAAGATTATTGCATTATATGAAACAAATAGGGTATGTATATGATTATATTTTGTTATCAATCATAACTGAACCTATCTGTTACTACAGACATTCCAACAATAACATATGAAGACAATGTCACTTGTATTATTCAAATTAGATGAGGATACATTAAAGGAGATTGAACCCAACATATGTTACTTAAGGTCTTTTACATTCAAAAGTTTTAATAGAACCAACAAATTGATGTTAAACGAATATGTTCCTCTAATAATTTTGTTGATCTCTTCGCTAAAGTTTTATCTACACTAACTTTTAATAAATTGATAAATAATATTGACATATATTGACTCTACAAATTGATAAATTGGTATTTATTATCTTGAAAGGGAAAATTTTCATTAGGAAAAGCATATCTTGTTACAAAAGAAATATAAGAAAACAAATATGCATTGTACTCTTTTTTCTTTTGATTAGGTTTTATCCCTCTAAATTTTACTAACAAGTTTTCTAATGAGACAGAATCATGTACATATGATATAATTGAAAATGGTGTCATCTAAAGGGGAGTGTTGCAATTGGTAGATTTTCACCTCCGTTTATGATAGGCTCATTATAATGGCAACCATTGCATCTTTGACAAGTGTCTCCATATATGGCACAATTGTATTGAATGCGAAAACACTTGCGTGTGTTTGATTGATCGTAGGAGTCACATAAATTAGTATATATGCACAATCTTTTATAGAGTAAAACTCATCTACAATTTCACTTCATATTATCAATCATGGAAAATATCTCTTAAGTCTTTGTGTTATATTTTATTTGTTCATGTAGTTATAGTAAAATATTAATTGCATTCTCTATTTTCTTTTATTTGCACTTGTAATTATAAGTATATTATATGGTTATCACTTAATTAAATTTCTTACATCAAAAAATAAGATTAGTTTTTAAAACTATCCATATTTTATGCTAGCTTCTTATTTAATTATTATATTTTTATAATGTCTTTGTAATATTTTCTAACATAGCATTATAACCCGAAGTTTTATTAAAGATGTTTAATTTCAAAAAATTTAATTGTCACCTTTGATAGTTTGGACAAACATTATCTTCTTTAGATTTTGATTCTATGGGTTTTGGAAATATAAATAAGCACCCTATGTTCTTTGAAACTCTCTATATATAACATTAAACCACTTGAAGTTGATACTAATCCCAAGTGCTTGTAATAAGTGAATAGATCTTTGATTGGAAAACTTCAAAATAGTCAATGAATACTACTTATCCTTTTTCCAAAATTGCTTCATAATCAATATTGTGCAAAGAAATTATCATTCATGAAAATTATAAAAGGAGATATTTCCAACCTTTATTATTCAAATTTGGTTCTATAAAAATAATATTAAACATGTGAATGCTAAAATCAATTGTCTAATTAATGATGTAGATATACATACTAATCAAGACCAATTACATATATTTTTTTCTACTTGGTTCATATGTCATCATTACTTACATTTATACTTCACCTAATATAAACTTTATATTCAAATGATATGAACTTTAAAAGTGAAGTGCTTGATCTGAACAAAGATGGTGATATATTAAGTCAACAGCTCAAATACATATAAATCTTGAAAATAAGAAATATTTATCAAATTTTACATTACTTTAAGCTACTGTGAATAACATATTAGGTCTCTTTAACCTGATTAA
The DNA here is from genome assembly GCA_032401905.1 of Swietenia macrophylla. Classification (NCBI taxonomy): domain Eukaryota; kingdom Viridiplantae; phylum Streptophyta; class Magnoliopsida; order Sapindales; family Meliaceae; genus Swietenia; species Swietenia macrophylla. Next base: position 7,078,452 of record CP135566.1, read on the forward strand.
AGGTTATAGATTAATTATAACCTTTTTATTGAATAAATTAAAATGAAGTATGTATAATACATCTCATTCATCAAAATCTAAAAAATATTTATTCAACTTTAAAAATATTCGATGCGACAAACTTCACTAGTGACACTATAAACAAGAATATCTAATTAAGACTATACTCATATATAATGCTAGTCGATTTACGTTCAAAACATTTGAGGTCAACTGAGATAGCTGTAAACATCTAGTTTGTTACATGCATACCAAAATGGATTATTATAAACATTCATTAAATATCTTTTTACATTTAAAAAGATTGTTTTTTCATGGGTATATGTTAATTGTATGTTGTGAAAATAGCTCACTTAAGAAATGTTAATGTTCATCAATATTATTTATCTTAACTTGTTCTTACATTAGCTTCACATATCTCATCTATGCTCTTTGACCATGTCAAAACACGATACCTCGGTAGAGTTTAAAAATTTATATTAGCTTTAATTCACCACTACTTACCATATAAATTAAAACTCTTTATCATGTATTATATAGATTCCATTTTGTATGATATGTGAACTTTGTTAAGAAAGAAAAAGACAACTCATGAAGGTTCTTCACATGTTAATAATATGTCCCATCTAGATATTTGTATCACTTATAATGAAAATAATGTACAAATGATGATTCATTTATAGCAAAATACCAATCAAATGCCTTATGCATTTACTAATATTGCAAGAGCAACCAAGTCACATTTATGAGTTGCTAATATACCAGCTAGTGTCATTTTTCTTGAAGAATAAAGAACAAACAATTAATTGTCTTTGACATGCTTAAAGTATGGTATATCACTTAGTTCAAAAGATATCCCTCCAAGTAAAGAATAACAAGTACTTAAATTTATAGCTGAGCAATTAGCTCCTAAAAAACTAATGGGCATTTGTGAAATCCCATATTATTTAGTAGTAAGCCTAAGATGTGTTTTATAACTATTTTGCTCCATTTAGTATAAGGTGTTTGGGTTTAAGGCTTGAAATCTTGGGCACTAGGAACCAAACCATAAAGAGCTAAGATTGAGCTTATTATGTTACTTTGAGTTACCAAAATAGACAATATCATACTAGTTAGGTCAAGCCATCAGAAATAGTACTAGACTTAGTTAACCCAATCAGATTTGCGCTACTAAGGATATTGAGCCTGAAGAAATTGGATTGTAAATTTCACATTACTTGGAGTGAACTTGATATATGCTTTATAAATGCTCTACTCCCTTAATTAACATGAAACCTTTCAAACTTAGGGTTTAAAATTTTAGGTGTTAGGAATAAAATAATAAGGTGTTAGAATTGGAGTTGTTGCACTACTAAAGCCACAAAGTGGACAACATCATACTTGTTAAGTCAGGTCATCACAACATTAATGATACCAATGTCAATGAAGTGACATTAACTTTTAAAGTCGAGCATGCCTTAAAAGAGGCAAAAGATTAAAAAAAACAAAGAAATTTCTATAAATTTTATGCACATAAATAAATTATGGAATCTTAATGTAAAACCCATTCTTCAAACCTTAGGGGTAATTTAGTCTTTTTATATTTAAATTGTATTTTTATGCATATACATATTTTATGACGAGTTGACATATTATAGAAGGTTTTAATTTTTATTTTATTTTATTTTATTTATTTATTTAAAGGACCTAAATGTAAAAAAAAAATTAAGAATTTTGTGAAATTAACAAGTAGGGACTTAAAGTAAAATTTACCCTTATTATATAACCTAACTTGTCTTCTTTCTTCATTCTTACCGTGAAACACTCCTTGCCTCTTCATTTTTCTTCTTCTTTGTATCCTCCATTCAATCATACTATATCAACCTTTTCCATTTCTCTTACACTCTTCAAATCAAAATAAAGCTCTTTCATATTCCCCTACTTTTATATATATTTTCTTCTAAGAAATTTTATTTTCTCTCTCTATGAGATTTATTAGGGTTTTAAATACTAAGTTGAGTAATAGTAATTCCATATCTTCTCTTAGATTTTTAGAGTTTCCATTGAGATTTAAGTAAGTTTTTAAATGTTTAGAAACTTTAAAATTTATTTATTTTTTTGATTTAGCATGAATGTAAAATGTGTATTTCTGCATTATTATTATACTTTTAAGTTTGAACTTGATCTTGATATTGAAGGATGATTATGAGTCATATGAGAATGAGAAAATCTTGCCATGAGATTTCTTGCATGAAAATTGTTTAAATAACAAAAATTTCTAGTGTTGAATATATTTTTGGGGTTTTCTTTATGTTGCGATTTGAAAGGTATTTTTAAACTTAATTTAAGTTTAGAATGATTGTATTGAGCTATAAAAACTAGGTTTAAAGTTTGATTTTAAACTAATTTAATTTCAATCAAATTTGGTGTTGATAGGGAATAAAATAATTTTTTGCTAATTTTAACCTCTTGTAGTTCTCTTGGTTTTACCAAAAATAAAAGCGTTTTACCAAAAATAAAAGCATTTTTTAGCAAACCCTTGAAACAAAATTGTAATACTTTTAAACACTTTTCAATATGTACTTATGGAACAAATTTAGAATTCATTTGCCTTGTCAAAATTTTTATTTCTCATTTTTTTTTATTTTTACTATGCAAAAGTTTGATCGAGTGCTACTACATTAGTGCTTCTATTTTCTAAATATATAAAGTATTGTAGCAAGTTGATGTAGTAGAGATATCGTGATATGGTATTGAAGCATGTAGTAATATTAACCAATTTGCCCTAATTTTATAAGTCATTTTGGAACTCCCAAACAATCTTTAAATTGAGTGATTTAAAAATTTGAAAAGTTTAATGAGTTTAGTTTATTTTTTAAAGAGATAACTTTTTAAAATTTTAATCCTAATATTTTCAAAATTATCAAATTATCCTTAAAAGTTGATTTTAACTAAAAAGTATACTAATTTCTGTAAATGATTTTGTATAAATTTGAGCTTTAATCTATATGTCAACTTGGGAATTTATTTTTATTATACATACATTTTTCATATTGGGATAGATGAGCATTTTATTAGAATTTAAATTTTAATGAAAATGCATATTATATTCTTTACATACAGACACTTCAAGGGAAGACCCAACCTAGCATAAAAACTACAAAGGAGTATAAACTCTCTCCTAACTATGAATGCATTATGTGTAATATTTAATTAATTAGATAACTAATTTGAATTGCATGTTTTCATTTAATAAATTATTTTTAAATTATTTTGAGTTATTAAGATATTAGGTTAACATATAAATGAATTGACATTAGATAAAACTTGTGGTTTATATATTATTACTATTTTATATATTTATGATGTTAATTATGAAAATATTATTATTATTTTGTGTGTGTGTGTGTGTGTGTGTGTGTGATTTAAATGATTTATCTTATATATTTATTAGAGATAATTGGTATTGTTGTAGTACTATAGAAAGTAGCATATAGATGGACTTTTGTAGAGGCTATATAGATGATTGGACAATAGGTAGGGTTGGTATAAGGAAGAATGATATTGTGGAGCTCACCTAATGAAAGGTAATGCGAGAACACTGTAAGCATCACTTTATAGCTACTCAGGCCGACACTAATGAGTAACGCAATGATTTAATAAATTAATTTTTATAAGCTAATTTTATAAATTAAAATATGAATTAACCATTGTATAATGATTATATATATATATATATATATATATATATCTAACAAAACTTACTAGTGGCTTATCTGATCAGAGTGACAACTTGAGAAAGAACAAATAAGTCCAATCTTTTATAAAGAAAATAAATACAAACTTAGATACATATTTTATAATATGTTTTAACTATATAACTGATTTTGAAATGATTTGAAATTACCATGTAAATGAGCATAATTTATAAATTGTTTTAGCATTATGATACTTCTAAACCTTATAAATTGTATATTGCATCACAGTTTATTTGCTGAGCATATTTTTTATTCACCACCTCACTTTACTTTTATTATGTTAAATTTTGTAATTGCTACGTCGCTATAAGAGTGACAATGTTATTACTATATTGTCTTTAGTATATGTTCCTTGACTTATCTTGTATTCCTTGGGTCCATCGGCGAAATGCTTTTGTCCAACATTTTGATGTTTTATAATACATATCTTTGGTATTATTTAAAATTTAAATATTTAGTTTGGTTTATTCTTGGTGATTCTTATAAGTACTTATATTATAAGCGATTTTAAGTATGATTGTATGTGTATATTTTAAATTATGTAAATAGAGTACATGATCTTTAAAAGTTTAGTGGGCTCTCGAGGAATGTTCTATGTAAATTGAGAGTCTCTCAAAAGTGCGCAGCGATTGTCACATAGCGATCTTCAGGTCTGAGCGTGACACTCATAATATAAATTATTAATAATGTATTTACATTTGTAATAGCCAAATATATAATGAATGATAAGCCATAGAGCAACAATGAATGCAAATAAAGGCACAGTTGGTCCAAATATAAACATGATACAAACAATGTTGATTTGTCTACCCAAACTTAAAATAGTTAGACTTTTAGTCTAGACACATAATGATATTTAAATAGTTAGGTACAAATGCATATTTAATGAATACTTAAAGCATATATTTATTCAAAGTTTATATTATCATTTACACATAAGAATGTCATTAAATTCTCTTAAATAAATATTTATTAAATATTAAGTTTCAAAATAATAGTTAGACTAATTTGTAAAAAAATGATTTATTTTATAGAAGTTTTGTATAATTCGCATATCTCTCAACCTAAACATCTAATTGATGCAATTCTTGGACCAATAAATTATGCACACATTTCTTCACAAAATGTTAAGCCAAAGATTGAATCAGTTCAAGCATTTATGTGATCAAAAAATAGGCTTCAACAGAATTAAAATACAACTCTATATAGCTTGACATGCATCTATATTTGCACTATATCTCTAAAGATACTTATCAAAATATGGTGAATAAAAGTACTAGAAAGTTAATAGAAATATCTTCAACTTTTATATTATAGATAGAGATAGAATACAAATAGAATCACGAGTCTTATATACTGTGTTACGATTACCTTATATTGATAAAAAGTCCAGAGAACAATTTGAAATGGAAATCAAGAAACAATTTCCACTATTTGGCCAACACAATTCAATGCATGCGGAAGAAGTCATCCAACATGTACCTAAAGTTGACCCATTCTTTGTCATTTACCGCTTGTATTTTTTCATAAATAGGTGTTTATATTAAGCTAATTAGGGAGTTGATTATCTTCATATCTTTACTTCTTCATCTCTTCACTTTTTATGTCCTTTAAATAATTTTTAAATAATGTATTTCTAAATTCGTAATTATGGTTAAAGTAAAGTTTTTATAAGTTTACAGTTTTATTCTTTGATCATATTTATGCTTTAATATAAAGTTTTTCAATTGAATGAATTTTATTTCTTAAAGTGATTTAATTTTAATAGAGCTAGATTATTGTTAACAAATGGTATATTAAATTTTTGCATATTTTTTAAATATCAAGCGCAATGTAATTATAGTTTTCGCCAATCAATTTAAAGGTTAATATTTTATCTTCCTACTTTTTCTTAAAGAGAAATTTTCATGTTTAAATGTTTCATCTTCTAATTAAGTTATTAAAATGTTCAAAAATAATTTTTATAAATTTTTTCAAAGTAAATCTCAATACCCTAGTATTTAATACTATTGAATTTTCGTTTCAAAATTTAATAAATAAATATAATTCCTATAATATTTGGACAATTGAATTGATAGTGAATTTTATATAACTAATTTTTTATGGATCTATACTTAAACTTTTAAACTTGTATTACTAAAGACAACCTATACTTGAATGTACAACCTATGCTTCTCAAATACAACAAACAAGATAAATTTTGTAATATAAAGCATGACTTGTTACAATTAATTAGTTTGGTTGTGTTAAAGAAACTTGACTTGTATCTCATAGAAGTTGTGATAGCTTAATTGTTTGGTGCCTTGATCATCTAGTATTTATGTGAAAATCCTTTAATGTTTCAAAATTCTTAAATCATGTCAGCCACCATATTATAACTTATATTGTATAAAACTACAAAAATTCTTATATGGATTGAAATAATCTAGATGCACACATACAATTTTCTTAGTGAATACTTGATAAAAGAATATTATATTAAATAATCATATATGCACAGTTTGAAAATTTTCAATCATATGAATTAGATTGTGACTTTTAAAGAAAACTTATATATTGTTGATATTTAAAAATAATATTTGAATTAAAAATTTTGAGAAAATCTGAATATTGTCTCAACTAGTAGATTGAGCATAGTTCTAATGAAATCTTTATACATCAATTAATTATACTAAAAAGATATGAAAATGTTTTAATATATATAAAGTGTTTGTCAAGTCTCTTGATTTTAAAAGGACCAATTTCGTCCAAAAGATGAGAATGGATAAAAATTTGATATTCAAGTACTATATTTCAATGCAATTAATGCTTTATTATATTTAACATAATGTGCTAGACCAAAGACAATACTGTGTATAAATATTTGGATAAGGCTAAGCTTTGAACCAACTAAAGGCCACTAGAATCAAACATATGTTTTGAGTTTTTCATTCATGGAAAAACATATTTAAGATTATTTTATTATAATGAAGTAACATAAAACCTAAGTATTATTGGCTATATTGATGTGTGATATTTATCTTATTCATATAAAGCTTGCTTGTAGATAAGATACATGTTTGCATATGATAACACACAATTTCTAATAGATCTAGAAAGCAAGTTCTTGTTTCCATATCCTTGAATTATTATAAAATTCTTGTATTTGATTGAGCAAGGTGAGAATGTATATGGTTACAGTCTCTCATCCATCATATTCATAATACTTGAAAATTATCTTTAAGTATAAACATCCTAAGAATAATATATAAATATAATATTATATGTATTGCTTAAATCATATGAGCTATATTACAAAAGGAAGAACAATATCATATCTCACCAAAATTCCTTTGCTCTCATAAACTACATCAAAGTAAAAAGATGGATATTAAGCGCATACATTCTACTAATAATCTTGCAAATTTATTTACCAAAATTTTACAAACATTAACACGTTAATATATGATATTGGTGTGGATCAACTCAACATATTGCCAAATTAATTTCAATTGATTTGAGGGAAGCATTGCATATGAATAATATAATCTTGCAGTAAAATTTTCTGACTATACTAAATGTATTATATTATACTATTTTGCTGACTATACTAAATGTATTATATTATACTATTTTTTAATCAAGTTTTATATCATAATGTTTTACAATAAAAGATTATTAATGTGACAATTCTTGATGTGTTTCTAACACAATTTTTTTAATTTTTTAAAAGATTTATTTCTTTTATTAGAATTTTTATGCCATTAAGTTTTTGTTTAGAAAAAATTGAATAAAATTCTCTTAAAAGTGGTGGATATTTAAAAGAGAATATTGTCAATGTTTGACTCTCCTCAACTTGATCCATTTGTTTCTTTATCATTTGACCTCTCCGTACTCTTCCACCTAATCATCTTCTTCTGTATACAATTTCTTCGCATGCTGTGTGTCAACCACATGGCAATTTCTTATTATCCTTGTAATACTAAAAGCGTGGCCTTATTGCAATGAGAATGTTCCAATAGGTTTAACAAGAATATTAAATTATTAAATTTTACTTTCATCTCCAACTTTACTTTTGTGTATATTTTAGGTAAAATTCTTAAAATTACCTTATTTTTAGGACTATTTCTATAAATAATCAATTTTAATTTATTTTCCTATCAACTTATTCAATTTTAGAATTTTAAAATGAAACTACTCTCATATGACCGTAGTTTGCAAATATTAGAGCTATTATTCCAACTCAAAATTTACATACTCACTTGAAAGTATTTCCTAACTCAAAATTACTTGAAATAAGTATATTTTATAAATTTTAGATTTATTAATTTTATGATTTGAAATCTAATGGAAGAGTAAAAATAATAAAAAATAAATTAGAGATGTATAAAAAAATTTTCAAATATATTAAAATTTGAAGAAAAATCTTCAAAATTCAACAACTTTAATAGTAATGAGCTATGCCTTGATGGTGCAGGCTGGGCTCTTATCATTGACTCAAAAAACTAATCTATTAAGTAATATTATCTACTAACACTTATAAATCTAAAACTAACATTTTATCCAATGTAGGATATGATATTCTCATTCACCCAATTACTTAATACTTTTGTCATACCAAGCTCATTATCATTGATCCATAATCCGTATTGCCACTCCTTGTGACCTTTAGGGTTAATATCTTACATGAAAATCCATTATTAGGGTATAAGATGCAAATGTTTAAGATCCCATATATGAATAAAAACTTAGGTTTGCTTTGACATCACTTGTTGCGAGCTGATACCTTATCATGGATTCAAAAGATTAGTTTATAAAATAGCGCTACTTACTTTCTCTTATAAACTCAAGACTAACTCATACTATTTGATGTAAAATATAGCATTGAACTTGAATTTAAGCCTTGTGGTAGGGCTTAATTTTGAGCCCCTACTAAGTAATGGGGCTTGATTTCAAACCTCACACGAGGTTCAAAATTGTCAATTTGTTATTTATTATAAATAAATAAAAAATACAATGGTAGAAAATCAAACTCAAGTTTATAAGAATGTGAGACAATACACTCACCACTAAGCTACAATTATTATTGTTATGTAAAATAATATTTAATCATATTTTACATTATTTAATACTATTTTAAATGAAAATAGCCATGCAAGGAAAAATAGTTCAAAAACTAGTGATGAGCAGTGATTCTAAGTAGAATAAAACCTTTAAGAATCGAACTGAAAAAATTAATTCCAGTTTCAGAGTTCGTAAAACCAAAATTGAACCAAAGAATTAGTTTAATTTTCACAATTTGTTTATAATTTTATATTTTACATCATTTATTTTTTGAAGGTAAAATAAATATAAATTCATATTTAATAAATTATTCAATTAATAAATAATAATATTTCAAATTTTTCATTAAAATTACAAAAAATAAATTTTAAATAAACATTTTAAACTAAAACGTAGCACATACTATTAAACTTTTGTTATTGAAATTATACAATGTATCTTTCGCATAAAATATATTTATATTTAGTTCAGTAAATAATTTATTAAAGAGAATATTTTTTTATTTATTAACAAATATGTTAATATTTTATTTAAACTAATTTATCATATTATTTATATAATAATTTAAAATATATTATATTTTAAAAATATCAAAAAATTAAAAATTATAATAAATAAATATGTACACAATATAACATTATTATATATACAATTGTACTATCATAAATATATATATATATATATTGGTAATATATAATAAGAACTTGAGTAGTAATATAATATTTTTTAAATAATTTATTTTATATTAATTCTCTTTGGTAAATTATTTTTTTCTTTGTTCA
>CP135566.1:7090292-7167594 GCA_032401905.1 Swietenia macrophylla
ATTTATTATATTTAATAGAATATTTTATTTTTTAAATTTATTCTATTTTAATTCAATTTTAATTTTAAAATAAAATATTTTATTTATTAATTATTTAAATTTTATAATTTTTAATTTTAAAAGAATTTAAAATTTTAAATTATAAAAATAATAAAATATATAAATAAAAAATTAAGTAAATGAAAGAGAATAAAAATAATTTATTAAAAAGAACTAGTATATGATAAATTAATTAAAAATTATATTATTACTTGAGTTAGTATTATATACTACAAAAAAAATTTAAAATTTTTTTACGATAGTAAAATTATATATCTAATAATATTATACCATACACATATTTATTTATTATAATTATTAATTTATTTAATAATTTTAAAATATATATATACACTAATTTTTAATTATTATATAAATAGTATAACAAATTAAGTTAAATAAAATATTATAAATATATTAATTAATTTTTTATGTAGCTTAACGAATAAAAAATATTCATGATATAAAAAAATAAATTATTTACTAAATTAAATATAAATATATTTTATGTAAAAATTATATTTATACAAATTTAACAATAGATTTTAGCATCATCTGCTATTTTTGGATTCAAAATGCCTATTTAAAATTAATAAAATTAATTTTTTTATAATTTTAATAAAAAATTTTAAATGTTATTATTTCATTGATTGTAGAATTTATTAAATATGAATTTATACTTATTTTATTTTTAAAAAATAAAATAAATTAAATAAATAATTTTTAAAATTAAATCGATTATTTAAAAAAAATCAATTTCAGTCCAAAATCAATTTTTTTAATTCTGTTTACAGTGGTTTTGATTTAACTTAGAATCGATGCACAACCTAATCGAGTGTGGGGGAACATAAGATGGATAAATAAATAACTAAAGAGATAAATATATAACAATAATAACTAAGATAATATTTATAAAATGATACTGCATCTTAATAATTGTTTAGAATATATGTATATTTATTGAATAATAATTAATTTACTGTAATTTTAATCATCATAGATGTAGCATTTATAAAATGTGCATGTTGTAATAACTTGTAGTTTTGTAACAGCATCCTATAATTGAGATTTAGTGACTATAGCAATAGCATAGCACAATGATAGGAATTTTACACTTGCACATCACTTAACTATCTAAGTTATAGTGGGTGGCATAATTGAAATTTTTTTCAAAAGTTTTATTTTAACTTCCCATATATTTATGATCGATCCTAAATATTTTTATTAAAATAATTATTTTTGACAATTTTGCCTTTACAAATAAATTGATTTGAGAATTTTATCCCCATAAATTATTTTAATTTTTCACATTCACCTTTCTTCACCTTCTCAACTTCACCTTCACATTCAATAACAAAACACACACACTTTGTAGATAAATTCTGGCAAGAATAAAAAAAAAAGTTAGTTTAATTTTATTTGCATTGATAAATTTTTTTTTGTTATTGTTTAAAAAATATTTATAATTAGTTAATTAGTAGTTAGTTAGCTTGCAGTTAGTTTTTACATGTTATTTTGTATGATAATTATAAAAATTAATAGTTAAAATATATAGAGCTTGCATGTCAATTATGAAAATTATTGAAAAAGTTGGGGATCAAGAAGATTTTGGTGATTTCAATATAAAATGTGACTAAAAAACTCAAAAAACTAAAAAATTGCAAGATTGGAGCACAGAGGTGGTGTTTGAGTGAAAGGAAAATTCTCCTTGTACAACTAGAATGAGAGAGCACCCACGTGATGAGAGACGATATACAACGAGTTGATAGTGGGAGTTACCTCAGCAGACAATGGGCAGCGCGAATTATCTAGTATTTATATGCAAATTCATAAAATATATTATATTGAGTCGACAGTAGAATTTTACTTCTGAGTATTGGCTATTTTTTAGAATATAAATGGCACTTGAATTGTTTGTTAGTCCATTGCATTGATGATACTTAGTTTATATTAATTATATTATATTAATTATTATATATTATAAAATTATATAATATTTTATATGTATCAAATGTTTTATATTTTAACATAAAATTGTATAATGTTTAACATAAAATTATATTAATATAATATAAGATTTAATATAAAATTATAAATTTATTAATCATAATAATAAGTGAAATAAAATATAACACGCTAAATAAAATACAGAGTTATATATGACAAATAAATAAGGCGTTTAAAAATATAATAATATATAATTATGTATTTTCATCACAATATAATTGATTCCTACATGTTGTACAATTATATACGCGTTACTTACAACGATAACATCTTTAAATAATTATTTTCTCTTTTGTAGATGGAATACGGTAATTTCTCGATCGGCTAATAGATCATGCTTATCGGCGTCTTGACAATAGTGGTTCTCACCTCATATGCAACCTCTCAAAAACTTTAGTCTCAACCGAATGAATATCTTGTGCATATGTTGTTACAAATATGCTATTATTACAGTACTTTGAACAAAAATCTCCATATTGGCCCTAAAATATCTGATTACCACCATTGCATGAGCATATGGCAATTGTTACAAATTAAAGCATCAATGCTAACACGTATTTGTGTTTAGATCGACCATGACAATTTCACCTCTACCTATTACTTCAACTTTATTGAAAAATGGGATACACTGATAGTGTAATAGAGAAGTATTTTTTTTTTAATTTTATCTACTATTACTTGAGTTATAATATTTTTATCATATTTAATGGTTTTTTCTCACTTCTTATAAAATTAACGCTGCAACGTTGATCATATCTAATCCACCAAGACAACAATTAAAAGAGTATATGCATGCTTCAGTAATACATTTATATTTTCTGCAATATTAGTAGTCATTTTATCACACTGTCTTATTAAAAAATGAGATCTATCCTATCTATGAAATTTCATTGCATTTTGTAAATAATTTGTTATATCGATCTTAATTTATCTATGTATTTTTCAAAATCATTATAAACATATGTCTTGACGGCAAGATAAAATCACATAAGAAAAATATCTTTTTTATAGTTTTTGAACTTGTACTTTATTTTGAGATTTCCTTCAATATAATAGGAACAAAAATAGTGGTAACAATTATTGTTTATATCCAGAGCTATTATAACAAACATAGTTTTTCAGTATGTATTCCTTACAAATGTGTTATCAATAATAATCATTGGTTGAATTAATGAAAAAAATCCACTAATCAACACACCTACTGCTATGAAAAAAATACAAAAAATAATTATCTTCATCTTTTTTTATATGTATGATTATATCTGAATTTCGCTATCTTAAAATATAACAAAATTATGGTAGTAGTTTAAATGACTATATTGGATCTTCGCGTGTCAATGTTTATACCTTTTCTTTAACTAGTCATGTTTTACGATAGGACACACATATTTCAAACTCATAATTTATGTTATCTCAGATGTTATTTAAAGTGTAAATCTTATTAGAGTTTTGAAATTTATTCAACATATATTCATCAATAAATTAATGATTAACTTAACGATGGTTGGGTTGTAGCTGATTACTTAAATAAGTATGAACTTCTTCAAAGTATTTAACATACTAATATTTACTATTTTCATCTTATATTAGTTGCTCGAATTCTTTATTTACATCCATCAATCACATATTTTGTCTTAAATTGGTTTGTTATGGATTTTGAAACTTGAAATTAAAAATTATTTTTTAATGGCAACAAATGACAAGAACTTGATGAACTTACATATCCCTTTCACACCTCATCGAATTGCTACTCTAACCTAGGTCATAACCCATATTCATTATTACATTCACATCTTCATTGCAATAATTCCTACCTTTATATGGTTGATTATGAAAAAAAATTATATAGAATCTTTATTATACTTGCATGATGGGTACTAACTATGAATTCTAACATATTCATGATATATAGGTGAAGGTTCTATAAGATATATTTCATCTGATGAATAATTTTGACCAAAGTTGAATTTATTGCTCCTTAAAAAAGAAATAAATTGTTGTACTTAAACTTTTGGATTGATAGTTTGTAAAGGAAGAGCGTAAGACATTTTATGATTATCAATAACTATACGTTTCGCAGTGATATAAAGGAGAATAAAATGTCTACTTACTATTACCATAATACTATTTTTAAAGGTAGATATACTATAGTTATTACTGATATTCACATATATAATGAACATTGTCTTACTGTTTATGAAACTTGTTTTCATTTTAGTAACGAATTCTGTTAGATTAGTTTTAGTAAAGTCATATAATATTATTAACAATTCATGATATTTAATAATTTTTAAAATTGATAAAAGTTCGATCTTTTCACCACGGTATTTTTTTAAACTATTTGATAATGTAACCCATAATCTTTTACGATGAATATCAACTTGCACGATCTTAGTCATATATATAATAGATATTGAAAAATATTTAAATATAAATATTTGAACATTGATAATTTTTTAAATAAAAAATGACATTGAAAATAAATTAAACAAATTCATATGAAATAAATTCATAAGATAAATACATAATAAAAACATACAAATTTAATTTAAAAATATATATTAAGAATTCTAAATTAAATTCAATATTAAAAATAATCTTAATTTAATTTAATAAATACAAATTAAAAATTATAAATATAAATTCAAAAAAATAAAATTTAATTCTAAATTAATAAAAAAATCACATTATAAGTGCTTTCATGTCAATGACACAAAGGCACTTTTGCACTAGTGCTAATGACACAAAAGCACTCATTTTGGGCGTCCTAATATCAACCACGTAAGGATAAATTTTGTATTTTTTTTAATCAAGTGTTCTATTTCAATTAAAAAAATTATATTTGGATGTATTTAATCAGAATTTTTTTTAACAATCAAAAATTAATGTTTATTTTAAAATTAACTAAAAATTAGACATAAAATAAAGTATAAAAATTCATTTATTGGATTGCGTCTGTTGATAAAATGTTGAAATATTTATATTGTTATACGAAATATTAACAGAATAAATGTTGAAAAAAATTAACAGAAAATGTAACTTAGTTATAAGTGAAAAAAAAGATCTGTGTTTTATTTATTTTTTAAATATAAAAAGTGGTTATGAGAACAAAATTATCAAAAATAGTTTTTTTGGTAACAATATTTTAAGATTAATTATAAATATAAAAGGATTAAGATATGACTATTTTAAAAAATTTCTTGACATAATTCATCTTGTCATATTTATCTTTGCTGTTCTTTCTATGTTTAAATATTTTACTGCCTCTTAAATTTCTTGACATAATTCATCTTGTCATATTTATCTTTGCTGTTCTTTCTATGTTTAAATATTTTACTGCCTCTTAATCAATTGTACAAGGGAGCCTTATTTAATGACCTCACATGGTTTCTAAAACTATGATTTTCAAAAATTATCAATCTCACCAAGGTAAAAGAAACATTAAAAAAAAGTCAAATTTTATCCAAAATTTTAATACCAAAGAATTGAATATTTATCACTTAAATCATAAAACAATGTAAAAATAAATGTTTATTAAATATATATCACATTATCTTTTTAGTAATACAGTTTGGAAGTTATTCCTCGTGTCACAGATTGTTTGAAAAGAAATGTACTTTTGTATTTGGTTTTGAATTGATTAGAATATGGCAGCCAGCATATTTGTACATACAGCCATGATACGTATGTCAATGTAATGTAACCCCAGCCAGAGCTAAGTATACATGTGCAAACTGGGGAAAAAAAAAAAAAAGAGAATATTATACAATCATGGGGTTAACTAAATAAATGTGGAAGGAAAAGTGGTGAGTGACGTTCCTCCGAACGAACCGTGTCATGTGAGTGGCTTGTTACCAATGAGCTGTCTACCAAGGATGCTCACGTGGCCTATACTGTTTATCAGAATGATTTTTAATCCCACGCGCTATTCTACGCTCCGATCCTGAGGAATCGTACGTGCCTTCTTTGTCGGTGTGTCTCTTCTATTAAATTACAAATTACCCCTTCATTGAAGACGCAGCAATATTAATCAAATCATGTTTTCATTTCCTGTCCCATGATACAATCCTGTTTTGACTTAATGGCCACAGCCACATGAGCAATATCTGAAATGTACGTACAACAGAAATAATTACATTTTAATTATTAGAAAAAATTGTAAAAAAAAAAGTGAAAAAAAAATAAAACTTTTGAGCTCAACATAATTTTTATTTTTATTATTGAAAAATAGGGTTGGGATCACCTTATAGTTCTTTAATAAACGGACTTTGGGGGCTTGTTTTGATTGTTGATTGTGAAAGAACCGTCAGACTATAGAGTTTTGACTTTCTCTTCTGAGTATGCTATTGAAAAGTATATAGTTACGGGGTATTAATCATGGCAGTTGGACTTAACTAAACATAACACGCTTATATTTTGAACTGGACACAGCAACTGCTGCCCGCCATGCCAACCCCAACGCCACAATTAGGAACAACAATTTCATAAGTTATTTTCTTAAATAACCTACAAATAGAATAAACAATCAATTGATGCAGTACACGTGTTTCATTCAATTAACAATATTAAAAACTGACACCGACGGAGCGAGCGAGCCTCGACATTTCAGATAAATTTTGCATTTTTATATGGATCCCCTGCAAACTTTAAAAAAAAAGAATTATTTAAAAATAATTTATTATTTTAATTTAATTCATTTCATTGAAACCTCACCAACCATATTTTTATTTTTCTCATCAACTACCACATTTTAATCTTTCTTCCTCAATTCTTCTCCTCCGTTAACTTTTCCTACAGCTCAAACTCTAAAATCCAACTCTTTTCAAATCTCAAACTCTTCATCTTTTTCTGAAAGAAAATTATTACTGTTTTTTGCAAACAATTTTTTTAATTGTTTTAAATAAAAATTTTTATCTATAATTTTTCATATAAAATAATTTTAATTTTTTAATGTATTTTAGATTTAGGATATTTGTGTTAAACTTGCCCCTTAACAAATTTTTCTCGCTTTGTTGATATTTATTTTAAAAAAATTATTTCCAACAAAATTGATATATCAATATTATTATATTATTATTATCACACATGTTGTATAATTTATTTTCATAACAATTGTTGATACATTTATCAAATAGTATTACTTGTTCTTTTTTTTTTTATTTAACTAATCATTTTATGTCTGAATTCAAATGTAAAATGATATTTGAATTTTTAATCTATAATTTTTGTTGTTACTAGATTTGTGCTTGCTAGTTGTCAATAGATTTTGATATCCTTACTTCTCGATTTTTAGTATTATCCTTCTCAGTTTTTCCTACAAAAGGGGTTAAAGTCAAAGGGTGCTAAGGCATTCGACAATTCAATACTTAAGTTAGAGTAGCATTTAGAGTGAAAAGATAAGACAGAAGAACTTGAATGTATTAATAATTTCATACCCTTTACTCTAAAACTAAATTTATCTTTTATAAGCTTTAATGAATAGTTATTTGGTTACTCTAATAAATGGATAATTATCTCATATTTATTGATTGGCTATTCTATGTTTAATATGTTGTTATTTATTCCCAATTAATGAGTAATTATTAGTTGCTTACATAGCATTTTGAACTCATTTATAGCCATTCTCGATATTGTTTGTGAAATAGGAGAGTTGAATGTTGCCATCCTTAAATTGCATTCTCGATATAATCCAATTAAAGCTGAGATGTTTGTGTTGTTATCATATCAAGGATATGGAACTTAAAAGGTCCAAACCTTGATCAAGAATACCCCCAACTAGATTTCCTTAATTTCTAGTATGATATATTCAATGCTAGAAACTAATTCTTGAGTTCTCGATTTGTAAGTTGTGTTTTGACTACAAATATTTCATGGCTATTCTCTTTTGTCATTTTAGATGCTGTTATGCTTTATCTAATCATGTGAAAGAATTTTGAATTGAAATAATTTTGAATTTGAACTTACCAAGTATGATAGTTATCTCTAAGAATTACAGCTTCATTCATTATTTTTTTTATGACCCATGTTAGTGGCTTGTTAATTGTCATGAATCAGCAGTCATCAATTTGCTTCATACACCAAAAAAACTGCAAGTACAATGATAATTTTTAAATGCAAATAATTTCTTCCATTCCTTATAAATCACGTGTCTTCTATTTGTTTTACGAGAAGGCTAACTGCCAAACCCGTTTCATCTCCCTTGTTTGTTTAAGACTTTCATACACATTTCATCTTCCTCCTTCCATATTCCATTTCGCTGAAGCAACAAGAATTTGTATGCTCAAATCAAATCAGAAACTACCCTTAAGATTCTCACTAGGTATTTGGAAAGGAGGATTTCAGTTTTCTAATTCTATGATAGTGAATTCTTATTTATCTTATCTTTTGATTTGTCACTGGTAGATTTATTTTACCTAAGAATTACTAACTGTAATTAATTTTAATCAATTAATTAATTTAAATAAGCAATAATGCAAAATAAATAGAGAAGACTACCAATTTTTATTGTGGTTTAAAATTTTCAATTCAATATCTATAATATTATGTTTAAAGAAAAATAATCTAACAAAAAAAATAACGATTATAAGCACTAATAGATTTAAACAAAATAAATACTCACTCTTATATTTGTTAGCGTAGTCTTAAATTTTTTTAAGTAGATTTGTCTAGTAAAATTCTCCCACCTTGATGCATCCTAAAATAAATTCACTAATTAAACAATAACATCAATATTATCAATATAACAAGAAAACCTAAAAATTCTCTTAAAAAATTATAAAAATATAGATAAATATGATTGTGTTTAATAAATAGTAATTAACATAATATGTTGTAATATGACAGTTAAATATAGTTTTTCAAAATATACCACTAATGTAAATCTTAACAGTTATTAGGTTAGAAAATTAGAGTAAAAATTTATATGTGGGGTTGAGTTATGATAAGTATTGTAGAATGATATTTTTAAATGTGGTTGAATAATGTAGATGCGATCGTGCACTTTTTTAGGTAGTATTATTGAAATTTGACAAATATTTGGTTTTGTTTGTTTTAGATCTGTATCCATGCATATGGTTTGATTTAATTTATTTATTATTCTTAGCTCGTCTTATCGGCTTTCTTCCCGCCTAAAATATTTATATATCTGATTTAGAGATGTCAAAGTTTAATTTTGATTCTCAAAATATATTTAGGGAGTCCTTCAGTTAAGCAATGGGTAGATAAATCATTGTCAAAGATGATTACTTCTAAGTCATCCATAGACTAGGTGACTCAAAATAAGTTAAGGCTGGATACCTACTTAGACCTTCTTGAAATGTATAATATGATATCATATAAGAATAAAGGTTTTTTCTTTAAATTTTCAAAAAATACTAAGGAAGAGGCTAAGTTGTGAAAATTATAGAGGAAGATATGACAAGAATAAGCTTTGGACAAGCTCTAGTTCTCAATAAAGCATTCCTATTAGGTCTATCAAATGGGTTTATGTCAAGAATGGCAATAATGCAAGATTGAGTGGATTGCCTTATCCATTACAAAGGACGACTTAAGAAAAATTCATGATTAGTTTCTCATTTCAAAGAATGTAACCATGAGATTAGCTAAAGGAAAAGAATGAATAAGTAAGCCTAAAAAGGATGAGGCCACCTTTTAAAACTTTTATTTGGTTTAAGGCTTAGCCCTTCAACCTTTCTTTGTAAAATTTCTTAGCCATATGAACCTTACTCCTTGGAAAGTTAGATAGGATGAGCTAACAATGTAGAAGCTTAGAAATTTATACTAGCTGAAAAGTAACTTGAAGTGTAATATCAACTAGTGCTATTTTGTGGCTTATAATGAAGATTGTAAACCTATAATTGATAACGCCTCATGCAATAAATACTAGAAGAGTCACTGGTTCTTTGTGGGAGGAGATTAAGGTTACATCTTTTAAATAAAAAGTATAAAAATTTTGTTTCTACCACATATGGGGTCTTGAGTTGATAAATTTTATATTTTTTGCATTCAATTATTTACGAGTGCCTACTAACTCAATAACTTTATTTTTAACGTTCTTTTGTTAATTTGTGGAAATAATAGAAGATATTTCTGTTGGTATATAGCCTAAAATAGCACTAGTTGATATTGCACTTCAAGTTGCTTGACAAACTATTCTCAACATTTACCTTTTGTAGAAGAAAGCTAGATAGGATGAGCTAACAATGTAAAAGCTTAGAAATTTATACTAGCTGAAAAGCAACTTGAAGTGCAATATCAACTAGTGCTATTTTGTGGCTTATAATAAAGATTGTAAACCTATAATTGATAACGCCTCATGCAATAAATACTAGAAGAGTCACTGGTTCTTTGTGGGAGGAGATTAAGGTTACATCTTTTAAATAAAAAGTATAAAAATTTTGTTTCTACCACATATGGGGTCTTGAGTTGATAAATTTTATATTTTTTGCATTCAATTATTTACGAGTGCCTACTAACTCAATAACTTTATTTTTAACGTTCTTTTGTTAATTTGTGGAAATAATAGAAGATATTTCTGTTGGTATATAGCCTAAAATAGCACTAGTTGATATTGCACTTCAAGTTGCTTGACAAACTATTCTCAACATTTACCTTTTGTAGAAGAAAGCTAGATAGGATGAGCTAACAATGTAAAAGCTTAGAAATTTATACTAGCTGAAAAGCAACTTGAAGTGCAATATCAACTAGTGCTATTTTGTGGCTTATAATAAAGATTGTAAACCTATAATTGATAACGCCTCATGCAATAAATACTAGAAGAGTCACTGGTTCTTTGTGGGAGGAGATTAAGGTTACATCTTTTAAATAAAAAGTATAAAAATTTTGTTTCTACCACATATGGGGTCTTGAGTTGATAAATTTTATATTTTTTGCATTCAATTATTTACGAGTGCCTACTAACTCAATAACTTTATTTTTAACGTTCTTTTGTTAATTTGTGGAAATAATAGAAGATATTTCTGTTGGTATATAGCCTAAAATAGCACTAGTTGATATTGCACTTCAAGTTGCTTGACAAACTATTCTCAACATTTACCTTTTGTAGAAGAAAGCTAGATAGGATGAGCTAACAATGTAAAAGCTTAGAAATTTATACTAGCTGAAAAGCAACTTGAAGTGCAATATCAACTAGTGCTATTTTGTGGCTTATAATAAAGATTGTAAACCTATAATTGATAACGCCTCATGCAATAAATACTAGAAGAGTCACTGGTTCTTTGTGGGAGGAGATTAAGGTTACATCTTTTAAATAAAAAGTATAAAGATTTTGTTTCTACCACATATGGGGTCTTAAGTTGATAAATTTTATATTTTTTGCATTCAATTATTTACGAGTGCCTACTAACTCAATAACTTTATTTTTAACGTTCTTTTGTTAATTTGTGGAAATAATAGAAGATATTTCTGTTGGTATATAGCCTAAAATAGCACTAGTTGATATTGCACTTCAAGTTGCTTGACAAACTATTCTCAACATTTACCTTTTGTAGAAGAAAGCTAGATAGGATGAGCTAACAATGTAAAAGCTTAGAAATTTATACTAGCTGAAAAGCAACTTGAAGTGCAATATCAACTAGTGCTATTTTGTGGCTTATAATAAAGATTGTAAACCTATAATTGATAACGCCTCATGCAATAAATACTAGAAGAGTCACTGGTTCTTTGTGGGAGGAGATTAAGGTTACATCTTTTAAATAAAAAGTATAAAGATTTTGTTTCTACCACATATGGGGTCTTAAGTTGATAAATTTTACATTTTTTGCATTCAATTATTTACGAGTGCCTACTAACTCAATAACTTTATTTTTAACGTTCTTTTGTTAATTTGTGGAAATAATAGAAGATATTTCTGTTGGTATATAGCCTAAAATCTAACTGTATTTTTTTTGGATATTTAGTATATTTATTTCTCATGTATTATAAAATTATCAATTAATATATTTTTTGTTATTTCATTATTACATATAAATAGATCTAATAATACCCTTAGAAGTAGGTTTATTTAGTAGAATACTATTCTTAAATATCTTTAGTCAAAAATTATTATAGGCACGGCAACAATAATAGATAAAAACTAATATGTATAGTGACTAATAACAATATATTACATATTACAATATAAGACATCAAATTAACAAATAAGTACAAGATAGTGAACTAATATATTAGATAGATATTTTATGAAAATACTGCATAGATCATTATAGAAGTGTCATAAGCAATTCTTATGACAATAGTATATGTAATCTTTAAACTAAAGGTCATCATGGTTCCTTACATTGAGAGTAATATATTTTAATATTTTCAAATATTATCTGTAATAAGATAGAATACAAAAAAAAAATAATTGAATTTGTCATGACTTATGTGAAGAAATATATGCAATTAAGATAGAATTTATCCCTCAGATATAATGAAAGTAATATTTTTGAGTATTTTAATTGAGTAAGACTATGAAAATACATGACCATGCTTTAATGGGCAAAAAATGCACGGTTACTTGGACTGTACGAGGGTGATATGTTTTATACTTCATATTCAATTGAGATATCTAGAACATATGGATTAAATTATTCAGTAAAATTAATTATAAATAAGGTGATATCGAACTACTAAGATTTTCGTTACTTTGATAGTCATAGTGTGTTACTAGATATTGCTTACTACTTGTGGCATAAAAATTAAATTTTAATATTACTGTCAATGTTACGATAATTTATTAGGTTGCATATTAAGATTGAAAATAATAAGAAAGTAAATTTATAAAATAAATTTTGATATAAATAAAGAACCCTAAACAAATATATATTGAATCCATATTTGTAGTTTGACAAGTCAGTCAACATATATAGGTATGAATTATGAATCTTTTTCTTTGTATATGATACTAGTATTTTATTGCATGGATCTTTGTAAGTAACTTGAAAGTATTTTATTTTTCCACTATATGTATATTATGGTTTGTTTATAGTTTCATCCTCAACTTGAAAAAGTTAAAGTCGGCTTTAGCTGTTAAGTTTCAAAGCTAAAACTTTTCTCTCTTAAAAGCTTAAAAGGCTTTGGTCTTATTTTTGATATTTTTGAATTGCTTAAAAGAAAGAAGAAAAAATATCAAGATATTCTTACTTTGTTTTAGGATCATATTTTATGGTTGTCCTTTCTAATTTGTAAAAAGAATGGCTTCGAGGTAACAGGTTAGCAAGACATTTAAATCAAGGAAGAGGGAGGCTAATAAAAGTATGGCAAAAGGTTAGGAAAAACTATTCCAACTTAAAAAAAACAAAACCAATTGACATTAGGTAAAGGCTCTTCTTTTCTTGTTAAGGATAAAGGAAAGAGAGAAGTATCTGTTGCCAAAGAGGAAAAGGATTAAGTTGTTGATAAGGAGGACATTTTAATTTGACTCGAGAAGTATGGAAAGAGGAAGGCTCTGACCATGCTTGAGGAAGATGGGAATATTTTTTTAATGGCTCAGACATTAAGGAAGCAAAGAGGGCTCGAGTGGAGAAACTTTTTTCAATGATTTAAATACTTGACATTTACACTTCAAAGACATGATTGGATAAGACTAAGAAGTTCACACCTTGTCAATCTTATCATAAGACTATACAGTTCATAAGCAAGGTGAATTTTCAATCCCACTTTTTGTAAAATTGAGATGTACACTCTTAACATATATTCATTATTTTTGTAAGAACTCCACTTTATTTCTTAGCACTAAGACCAAATGTTGGCTACTATTAATGCTATATTGAAGGCTTAAGAACTTTAATCCAAATTTTAAAAGGTTAGCTTACTTAAGTTGAAAAAAAGATTAAATTTTTGATGAAAAGAGGGGAAGTTTGTGGCATTGAGTGGGCAATATCAATGAATATAATCGACTAGCTAG
This sequence comes from Swietenia macrophylla, assembly GCA_032401905.1. Taxonomy (NCBI): domain Eukaryota; kingdom Viridiplantae; phylum Streptophyta; class Magnoliopsida; order Sapindales; family Meliaceae; genus Swietenia; species Swietenia macrophylla. The sequence continues at coordinate 7,104,247 of CP135566.1, forward strand.
AGAAAAAAAATAGAGCTAGAGAAGAGATTAATAGATATATACAAGTATCTTTCCTGCATCAAAGCATCTAGAAAGAAAAAAGCATAAGAAAATCTTGTTTGTAATTTTTTAAAACTATAAGACTTTCACGCATTGATAATCCAAGACAAATTTAAGTTGGATGGATAAGATTTTTATCTCGTTTACCCAATCTATTAAGGGCAATGATAAAGGAGATGAAGAATGTAATCTTAAGATTGAAGTTTTGTAAGTAAAAGACGACAGCACATAATTAGTATAGGGAATCAAACCTCAGAAGTCAATAATGCTTTCAATGCAATAGGACCCTCTAGTGCTCATAATGGAATTGATAATATCCTTAAAGAATGAATCATGTATAAGTTCCTTGGAATATAATAAAATTTCTCTTTTTTTATATTTTTTTTCTATAGTATAATATTTGTAAAATACTCATCGCAACTTTATATAAGTAATTAAACCTAATATAAATAGTTTTGAGAATATATAAGCAAAAGAAATAGATTCAAACAACAATAAAAAGTACTGATAATAAATGTAACTCAGGTAATGAGAATAAACAACAACAAATTCATAAGGATTTTTTTGCACATGTTAATTGGACCAAATATAAAGGTAAGAGCAAATCATAACTTGTTTAGAATTTGTATTTGTGACATTTTGATTGAATTTTTATTTTATTTTATTTTCCTCATTTGTCTAGGAAAATTACATGGGTATATATTTTATTTAAACTACTATTCCTATTTATATAAGAACTTTTATTTTTAGTTATTTTAGACTAAGACTTTTATTCTTAATTATTTTATATTAGGATTTTTATTTTTATTTGTTTTATAATTTAATTATAAGCCTTATATGAATGGAATTAAACTCTATTATAAAAGGAGATTGGAGATTGGATTTTACTTAATTGAAATGTAAAAATTGCTTTACTCTTTAATTTTTTAGAGAACTATATAAACTTATCAAGAGATTTTTTATATGGTATTGAAACTTTTTTCTTTATACTTTTATTTCGTAATTAGTAAATTATTGAATCAATGTTTCACAATTGGTTCTTGACTCCTTTAATCATTAAGTCAAAGTTATTTAATATAAATTTTTTTCTTTATATTTTTAGTTTATGATTGATGAATTCGAAGGTCAAGATTTTTACTATTATTCTTAGTTCCTTTAATCATTGGGTTAAAATTCTTTAATATAAATTTTTTTTTTTTAGTGATTTAAATTTTAATTCAAGTTGTTAGATTTCAATATTCATTCTTGAAGTTTTAAGACTAATTTTAGAATTCAAAGGTTGATACTATTATGGTTTGTATTAATTTAGTATCAAAATTTTGGTTCTAAAATTAAGTTTGATTATCTTTAAATTATTTTACATTTTTTAAAAACGAGTCATTATTTATAAAATATTGGTCATTAAAGGATACTATTTATCTGGTTGATGTATTATCAATAAGTTGATGTTCAAGGTCAAATTTTTTTTTAGAAGAGAGAAAATGTTGAGAATCAACAATAATAAACTCACGAGGATTTTTTGCATGTGTTAATTAGACTAATTATAAGAGTAAGAATGGACCGTAACTTGTTTAGTATATTTATTTGTGTGTTTTAATTGAATTTTTATGTTATTTTTTTCCTAGTTTGTTTATAAATGTTACATAGGCATATATTTTATTTAAATAACCAATTTTATTTATTTTAGGACTTTTATTCTTAAGTATTTTATATTAAGATTTTTATTCCTATTTAATTGAAGGTTTAATTGTAAGTTTTATATAAATAAGTTTAAATAATATGGTAAAGAAAAATTTGAGATTGAATTTTATTTAATTGAAATTGTGAAAATTGCTCTTTACTTTTTTTTTAGAGAACTATGTAAATTTATCAAGAAATTATTTTTGTAGTGTTCAAATTTTTTACTTTATATTTTTAGTTTGTAATTAGTAAATTATTGGGTCAATATTTTTTACTATTGATTCTTGATTTCTTTAATTATTGGATCAAAGATATTTTATTTAAATTTTTTTCTTTATATTCTTAGTTCATAATTTATGAATTATAGGGTTGATGTTTTTACTATTGGCTTTTAGTTTTTAGTTTTTCTAATTATTAAGTCAAAGTTTTTTAATAGAGAACAGACTTGAATTCCAACTCTAGATATTAAATTTTAAAATTTATTTTTGAGGTCTCCAAACTAATTTTTGAAATTATAAGATTGATATTCTTAAAATTCACTTCATTATGTACCTTGAATATTGTAATACATTTTCTTGTAATCTTAACCAAAGGGATAAGTTCATTTTTTGATTTTAAAATTTTTAACGAATTTATGAGAGCCAAGTTATGAGATCTGACTATTTACAAGATTTATTACTAGTAAGTTTTCATAGGATTTAAATTGGCGAACTTGTGAGATCTAACTACTTGTAAACTTTATTACGAGCAAGCCATTTTCGAGCTTAATATTTATTCCTTAGATATGACTGCCATAATTTTTTTGAGAATCTGAAATCTTTAAAAGTAGATTTTATTAATAACAAGTGATAAATAAAGTATATGGAAAGCAAGAAACTCATTGGTAGAACTTTTTTTTAATCATTTTTCCATTCCATGGCTTTCTCACAATTCTTTTATTTGCATGGGTAAATTGGTATGTTTTTAGGTCAACCATTCTCAGTATTTTATAAGGTTTTTTTTTGTTTCCAATTTGATCCTAATGCTCCTTCTCCAAAATTCTTAGTATTTTATGTGATCCTTTTTAAAAGAAGATCTTTCTCTAAGAATTTTCATACCTTCACTTTTTTATTATAATACTGAGCTATCATTTATTGGTAGGCTCGTATTCAAATCATTGGTTGCTCTCTTCTTTTCTCAATTAAGTCAAAATGTGCTAGTGTAACTTCTTAATTTTTTTCTCTATTATACTATAGTACTCAGTGCACTGATGCTCCAATCTTTAGGAAACTTGTCCACCTAAACTTTATTTTTTCTCCTTTATCTTTAACTTTAGACTTTTCTTTATCACTTTGTTAACAGCTTTGACTTCTCCATTTGCTTTCTAGTATGCTAGAAATTTAAACCTTAAGTCTATCTTTAAATTATTGTTGAGTTCTCAAAACTTTTGGTAATCAAATTACTTGCTGTTGCTAATGATTATCATTCAATCTATACCATATTGACAAATTATATTCCTCCAAATGAAATCAGGAACCTATTTTCTGTGATTTTGACTAATGATTTTGCCTTTATCCATTTTGTGAAATAATAAATGGCAACAACTACAAAACTCATTTGTCCATGTCCTTTATGCAATAGTCTTATTAAATCTAGTCCCTATACATCAATGGTGAGAGATTAACTATACTCATGAACTTTTTGGGTGGTTGAAGCATGATATTTATGTGGAACTAAAAATTTTTGCATATTTGTATTAACTCTTTGGTATCTTAGTATATGGTAAGCTAATAGTATTCCTATTTGAGAACCTAATGCTAGAGATTGTGCATTCACATGACTTCCACAAATGCTTATGTTATACCTCGATCTGTAGATTTGAGTATATAATAATTGGCACACATTTCATGAGTATTATCTTCTACTCACACGAACATATAAGGACAAAAAAAAAATAATGTTATATTTTAACAATCAAATATTTACAAGTGTAATATTTTAACAACCAAATAACGTAACAAAAATTTCGGTTCCCTTTTAAAATATTTCTATACATAGTCATAGAGAGTACTATATGCCCAACTGATTTTTTCTTTAAAATGCCTGCCACTAAACTAAATATCTAGGGTATGGACAGTGACCTTCTTAGAATTATTTAATTTGAAATGTAAACAAATAAAAAAATAAATAAAAGAATGAGTAATAACTTAGTGAATAAATAAATGGTAGTGATTTAAAATCATAATATAAGAGTAAGAGTATCATATTTATTAATATAAAAATTTATAATAATTCAAGTCATTTAACTTTACAAACAAATCAATCATAGAAAATATTTTTATATTTAAAACTTTGTGAAATTTAATAACAAAATCTGAGCTTGCCAAAAAAATTACTCTTTAAGACATCCCTTCAGTGCGCACTTAATTAACATTTCTAAATTTGCTAAGGGCTATTTCACATGCTTATATAAATTTAAGAATCATTAAGCCCACTCATTAGCATTGGCTTAGGATTCTTGTATGGTGACAATATATTTACCCAGTGCTCACTTACAAACATCCATTTCTCTCTTAACACTTAGTTTTACAAGGAATCTATTATTCATCTTTTGTATTTTCATAAAAAACAAACCTCATATCACGTGACACCTATTCTAGTACTATACAATTGATTATGGGCCATCATTAATAGTCAATTATGTATAACTGCACAAATAAGTACTTCCATCAAATTTCATATCACAAAATTATTTCAATAATTTCTTATACATACTCATCAATGTTAGTATAAAATCATCTTATCACAATTCATTTATCCACAAGTAATATACACAATTTTCAAATCATATTTTTTTTTAAATTCACTTTTACTCCAATATTTTCAAATCCATATTCATAAAATATTCATAACTCCAAATTTCATAAACTAATCAAACATTTAAATTTATTTTGTTAAAAAGTATTGAAAATAAATTCATATTCATAATGCATTCATATTCATTTTATATAAAAAAATTTTAAAATTTCATCAATTTGTTTATAGTTCACAGAAGAGTAATTACTCTCAAAAATCAACTTCCTTATCAAGCAGGGTCTTTTTTTGCCGTACCAGGTCCTAGATAAGATTTATATCTATGGTATCAATATACCAAAAAATATGAAAATATGACCTCGATGTAATGCATGTGATGCATATATTTCTAATTACGCTTATCAAGGTATTAACCCATAAATTCATTCAATGCACCAAAAACACATCACAAGTATTTTACAATATGCTTAATATTTTTTTATATCCATTTTGCATCAATTTTCCATAATAATTTTCTCCTTTAGACCACATTATACTAAATATAAACTTTATGACAACCAATTATGACCAAATATGCATGTTATTCTTCAATTAGAGACATGGAATTTATACACCAAATTTTAGTATCAAAATAGGTACTAATTTTATTTTTTTGCCACATGCAGTCATTTATTTCTAAAATTTATAACTTATACAAATTAACATCAATTAAACATTAGGACATATTCATATTCTTATACACATATTCAGCATAATTTACCTCTTAATATGTGTCCATATAAGCATCAAATCTATCATATATTCAAGCCAAAACATATACACATACATAATCAATTTTGGTTTCTTACAGTTTCTAAAATAAAAAACTATATTATGCTTTCAATTGGCTTCTAACATGATTCTAACCTTGAATAATATTTAAAAAACTCACCACAAGTTTTCTAGGCTTAAAATCTCCTTCCTTGAATTTTATTTCAATTTTCTCTCCAATAAGACTAATTGAAAATTAGGTATATTCTTAAGTGTTTATGGTTTGATATTGGTTTGTTTATGGTTATATGATTTTTCTAAAATTTTTTAAAGTTATTTTAGTGGTTTATCAATCGTGGATGGTAGAAGAAATGAAAAAGAAAGATGACAAAAAATGGTGGAAGCTTGGAAAAGTTTGGAGAAGGAGTTATAAACAAAAGTCTTAATTTTAGCTTTTTATCCACCAAACATAGCAATGAAACATATATGTAATTCTTGAATTTGTTTTATAATCAATTTACTAATAAAATTACTAGTTTGCCTTTAATTAAGGTAAAAAAAATCTAAAATAATCTTACTAGATTATGAAAATTTCAATTATGCAATTTATGAAACAATTATCTATCAAGTTACTAATTTCACCTTAAGAAATCTAATTATGCTATTTTCTAATATTTTTAATGATTTCTAAGTTTGTATAACAAAAATAAAATTATGAAATTTAGTAAATAATACATAAAAATATTCATAATATTATATGCTTTGGTTTAACATCGACTAAATAAATATATGTTTGGTTTAATGTTTTTATATAAGTAATGCATTATCAATATGTTATGAATGTAATTTCATACATTAAATAATTTCAAGGATTTTTATACAAGTTTTACAGCCTAAATAAATCTCCCTTATAACATAGTTGGATTCCTCTTTATCCAAATACCTTAAGTGTGGCAATGTGTGGCCTTTTTTGTATAATATCCCATCAACTATAGTAAAACAAGCAAATTTATATCTTATTCTTTATGCTTTATTCTTGTTATTAAGTAGACGATCATGCTTAATGTATGATTTTATTACTTCTATCCATGAATTTTTTTATCTCAATACTATTGAACTCTTGCTTTTTTCTTTTCTGTTTAGTGCATTTTTTTATGTATTCAATGGCAATTATGCTCAATAGCCTCCTTTCAAATATTGATGCCAGCTTTGCTAATGAATCCACTTAAATATTTGAAGTTCTTAGTGTTTGCTTGTTGGTTATTTCTTTGAATTTTCCTATAATTCCTTTTACTTTATCATAACACATCTTTATTTTTTCTTTTTAGGTATGAAATTGCCCGTTTACCTAACTAACCGTGAGACAAGAGCCGTTATTCACAAATATTTTCTTTACTCTTACTAATAATGATATTTTTAACTTTTCCAATGGTGCCTCATATTCTACCTTATTGTTATGAGTTTGAACCTAAACTTTAATGCATAAACAACTTCATCATTTATTAGGCTTATTAAGATAATTCTTGCTCTATATCTTTGCACATTTGAAGCTCCATTGCATATAGCCTCTATCTTAAATTTTCCTGGTTATCTTCTATTGTCGTTATCGACCTATGTGGTTAGTTCTCAAATATCGATCTTTCAGCGACAAAATTGGCTTGAACTTGCACTTTTATGGGCGCGATCCAAAGTTAATATCGAACTCGTTAAGTTCAATTGCCTATTTGACAAGTTGACCTGAGAGATCTGGCTTGTATAAGATCTATTGCAAGCTTTGGTTTTCTAACATAATGATTTTATATGCTTGAAAGTATCCTTATTACTACAACCAAGGCCAAAGCCCACTTCTCGAGTTCCACATAGCTTTTTTTATTTTTTGAATTCAGTAATACTTTCCTCACATAGTACACTAGCTTTGCATTTTATCTTTATCTTGTACCAATACTCTATTAACAACATCCTTTAAAACTATCAAGCAAAGAAAAAACTTATCTTTTTTTGTGTGCGTGCTAATGCTTGTATCCAAATATTCCTTCATTTCTTGAAAATTTCTCTCCTAATTTTTGGTCCATTTCATGCCTTTTCCTTTTTTCATTGCCTAAAAGAATTCAAAGCATTTATCAATGGACTTTGAAATAAAGCAATTTAGCGTCGTTATTTTTTCTATTAGCTTTTGCATTTTTTTAAGCATATTTAAGATTTTATTTCCAAGGCTGCTTTCATTTTCTATTAATTCATTTCCATAAAATTAAGGAATTTGCCCGAACTCACTCTAAAGGCATATTTATCGAGATTTAGTTTCATTTGATACTTCATTAGAAGATTAAAAGTTTTTTAGATGCTTCACATGATTTACGAAGCATGATGATTTAGTAATCATGTCATCTATATGCACTTCTATTATTTTTCCTATCAAAGGTTTAAATATCTTGTTTACTAACCTTTGATATGTTACTTTAGCATTTTTCAACCTAAATGGCATCACTTTGTGATAGTACAACCTTTTGGTTAGTCATAAAGGTTACATTTTCTTTGTTGCTCTCATGTATCTTAATTTAGTTGTATCTCAAGAATGCATCTATAAAGTTAAAAAATTTATGTTCTTGCATCGTATATACAAGTTGGTCAATTTTCAATAAAGGAAAATTGTCCTTCAAGCATGATCTATTTAAATCAATGTAACTTGTACATGTCCTTCACTTTTGATTTGCCTTTTTTACCATTACCACTTCAGCAATCCATTTGGGATAGTAGGCCTCCTTTATGAATCTCACTTACAACAACTTGTCAACTTTCTTATGGATTGCTTTATATCTTGCTTAATTAAATGCTTTCTTTTTTTGCTTAACCTTAGGATCAATAGCTAGGTGGTGTGAGATAAATTTTGAATATATTTCAGGCATGTTTTTGTGTGACCATGTGAAGAAATTCTAATATTTTTTTAGGATATCTAAAATTTTTGTTACATTGCCCTTACACAATCTATAGCCTATTTTTATAATTTTAGTAGAATTCTCACTTTCTAATGCCATATATTTTAACTATTTGATCAGATCCACTTCTCAATTTACTTCTATATCATCATTTTTTTCTTGTTTTATTTCTCGATTCACTTTTGAATCCATCTCATCTTCTTATCCTTCTTCTTTATTATTTATTGAGATGCAAAAGATTTTTTTTGTTGTGGTTGCATAACAACTTATAGCTTCCTTTTAATTTTAAAGTAAAATAATATATGGACATCAAAGCCTTTGAGTTCTGCAAAAATGATATCTTTAGTAAGGCCTTGTATGGCATTGGTTGGTTGACTATCAAGAAGTTAACCATTATCGTTTTTTAATATGGCTCTTGTCCCATAACCATTGGCAATTGAATTTCTCTTTATGGTATTACACACCCATCATTAAAACCATATGTTAGATCTTAAATGGCTGAAGCTATGCTATTAAATTAAGAACTACCAAGAATGATAATCCCTAAACACCTTATGAATAAAATCCTTAAACAAGCAATTATGATTATGTAATCAAGAACTAAACAACACTTGATATGAAACTTTGATTCAAAACAACCAACTAGCGTAAAGATCTCAAGAATTATAAGCAAAACATCAAGCAAAGTAAGAACACAATCAATTTAGTGGTTCAACCATTAATGGCTTACATCCACAATTGAAAACCAACAAGTAATGTATTTTATTTCCACCATTCGAAGATTTATAGAAGTGTAATGCTAAAATTGTCATGTCCCTTATTAGTGCACGTGATTTAGGGTTTTATAAAAAAATTTAAAACTAAAAGCACATTATTCTAGATGTTTCAACAAAGTTTCCTTTATAACATAGTTGCTAAAAACTTAAACTTGCGAATTTTAAAGTATTGTAACACTTTCAATATCCTTCGTGAGATTCCAATGATTTCAATAATAACAAATTCATCATATTAAAACTTAATATATTATTCAAATTAAATATAAATAATATCTAATATTAGTACAACTTTATATAAATACAATATACAAAACAAAATAATCTTCCAAAATATATATCTAGCTAGAGAATAAAGTTTTTTTTATGTTCATCTAAACCTCAGCTGTTCTAAAACAAAAATGCAAAAAGTAAGTACTTGATCAAAAGCCCAGTAAATAATCGCATATAAAAGGTTTTAAAAGAAAAACTATTAATTATTATTATTTTATTTTTTTCATAAATAGACATAAACTATAGTAATAATAATAAAATATTAATAAAATTTAGTTATTACTATCTGCAATGCATATTTTAGAAGTTTTATATCTAAGATCACTTTCCATGATTTTAATTTTACGAACTTTCACTGTGAAATTGAAATTAAATCTATCGTCACTTGTACTAAATAAAAAATCTAACACTATTTTATAATTTAAATACATACAATAATAACAAAATAATGTATATGTCATTTCAACAATATTTCATAACCATCGGAAGCATAAGTTTATCATAATATTGTGGTTAAGTTCTTGAAAATTTATACAAAACATAATAAGATAGCAACATGTTATTTAAGTATTACTCTCGAAATCATACTTTTAGAATAAATTATCGATATTTATTTCAAAATAAAAGACTTGTATGTTTTAAATAATTTTATTTTATTTTTTATTATTTTATAATAATTAAATGTAAAATTTTATTTTTCAGTTTTAAAATACTAAAATACTCAATTATATATGGATTATCTTTATTGATTTCTCCTTTTTTTATTATTACTACCTAATATTTTTTTATAAAATTTAATGCAAAATTATTAAAATGAACTAATAACTTATTTTACTTACATTAAAATACAAATAAGTCCCCAATCTAAAATTAAATTAAGATTCAGTTTAAAAAATTTTAGAATTTTGGAGTTTTAGAATAAAAATTATTAATAATGATAAATTATAAAAAAATTTCTAAAATATGAATAATTATAAAAGTACACTAAAAATATTTACGCTCAATGTTTGAAATTTTTGAAATTTAGAATATCACAAAAAATTATAAAAAATTCAATGACGGCATAAAATTTTTAACTATTTGTAAATAAGCATTTCAATTTACAAAATAAGAAAAAATTTTTGAAAGTTTTGCATGTTTACCTTTAATCAAAATATCACATATTTTTATCAAATTTTCAACAATTCTAAAAAGTTTTCTGATTAAACTATCAAATTAATTCAAAACCTATTGATCTGAAATTCAAGAATTTAAATAGTAATAATTTTAATTTCTAAACTATCAAAATAAAATTCACTTACTCCTATCTAATTTTTAATAATTTTTACACTAAATATAAATATTTTTCTTTCCATAATAAAGCAAAAGTAAATGTATTACTTTAAATCTCTTCCTTTATTTTTAGTTTTCCTATTTCTCTCATTCTTTTCCTTTTTCTTTCTTCCTTTTCTCCTTCTTTCTCTCTTTCTTTCTTTCCTCTTTTTGCTTTTCTTTCTTGTTTTTTCCTAGAGCTTCTAAATTCTTCACCCAATTTCTAGTTTTGACAACTTAACCTTCTTTATACATGTCTATATATGTGTGTGTGTGTGTTTGTACGCACGTGCTAAGATATATATATATATATATATATATATATATATATATATATATATATGTCTAAAACAAAGTTAAATGGGCTTGAGTTATTATAGCCCTTCTTCCTTCAAAGAAATTTCAACTTTGAAATTTTAAATAAGCATACTTTTAGTTTTGGAATAAATAAAGATGTTTTTTTTAACATTTTAAATTCAAGTTCTCAAGTAGTTTCTATAATATTACCACAAGACTTTTATTAACGGAATAATTTTTCTACGAAGTACCTATTTTTTATGATCAATAACTTAAATCATGTTCTCCACATAGGAAACATCTTTAGTCAAAGCAAGGTTTTTCCAATCTAAAACATGAAAAGGGTTTGGGTAATATTTTTTAACATTAAGACATGAAAGACATCATGAATATTTAATAATTGATGTGGCAATGCTAATTTATATGCCACTTCACCCATTTAGCTCTAATATTTTAAAAAGACTAATGAACCTTGGAGCAAAATTTTCACCTTTTCTAAATCTAGTAATACTAAGTCGAGGTTGAACTTTTAAAAATATATGATTACCCACTTCAAACTCTAATGGTTATTTTCTTAGTAGTCTGTTTCACTAATTCAAGACCAACAATTGAAGCTTCGCCAACTTTTATGCAAAATACTGGTGATCTACAAGGCTTCCCATTTTCATTTCAACACTGGGAAGGATTACTGTAATCCAGCTTATTTGATGTTCCGCATTTACTTGTTGACATACCAAATATTTGGCCATAAATTCACCTATACTCCCCTTCATTTCATTCTACCAAAATTGCTTACATAATATTTGATACAATTTTTTACTTTTAGGATAAATAATAAATTTGGATTTATAAACCTCACTTAGAATGTCATCTCTAACTAGCACAAAAAGTCAAGGTGACTAAATATCAAATGCTTTTGTGATCAGAAAATACCTCAAACTTTTGTTCATATAAGTGTGCCTCTATATTTTTAACGCAAAAACGATAATAGCAAGTTTTAAATTATGAGTAGGGTAATTTTGCTCATATGTCTTTAACTGTCGTGAGTCATATACTACTATTTTATCTTGTTGCATTAAATTACAACCAAAGCCCACTTTTAAAGTATCGATATAGACAGTATACCACATACTATGCTTAGGATAATCAAAATCGAAGTAAAAGTTAATTGTTCTTTTAATTCCACAAAAACTTACTTACATTTATCACACTACTTAAACTTTACATCTTTTCTTTTTAACTATGTTAGTGGTGTAACAATTCGAGAAAATTTTTTTATAAATCTATAATAATATCCTATTAACCCAAGAAAACTTTTTATTTCTATTAAATTTTTGGTTTATTTTAGTTTTATATGGCTTTTACTTTAGTAGGGGTCAATAGAAATACTTTCTTCAGATACTATATGTCTTAGAAACTTTACTTTAGTCATATAAAACTCACATTTACTTTGTATGGTACAGAGTCGATGCTCTTTTAACACTTGTAAGGAAATACTCAAGTATTGCATATGCTTTTTTGATGTCTTTGAGTAAATCAAAACGTTATGCACATATAACACTACAAATTTATTAAGATATAAGTGGAAAACTCGGTGTATCAAATTTATAAATGTTGCAGGAGCATTTGTTAGCCTAAAAGGTATTACTATAAATTTAAAGTGTCTGTATCTTGTGCAAAAGGTAATTTTTTGAATATCTTCCTCTTTAATCCTTAGCTGGTGTTAGCTTGATCAAAAATTGATCTTTGAGAAATATTTGAAACCAAACAACTGATCAAATAAATTATCAATTCGAGGTAAATGATATTTGTTCTTTATTGTCACATGATTCAGTTGTTTATAGTCCATACATAATTTTAAATTGTTATCCTTCTTTTTGATAAATAAAATTGAAACACCTTGAGGAGAAGTACTAGGTCTTATAAACTCTTTATTCATATTTACTACTATTGCTTTTTTCGGTAAGCAAATCAGTATGTAAGCACAGTAAAAATACACAAAATAAACAATTTGCTTTCTTAAGATCTAAGCGACAAACCCTAGTATTATCATATGTGCATAATCCAATGTCATAAATACGTATATATATCTAATTAGACGATTTTTATCAAACTACAAATGTAGATTAGTTGCTCTTATGTCTCTATGGTATCCATACGATCGAAAGCCTAATCGAAGTACTAACTCCTATGATTTGAGTGCGTAATAGTTTATATGTTTTTTTCTTCACAAGAGTAAAGATGCAAAAGTAAATCCTAGGCACACACTTAAAAAAGGTAAATTTCATATATTTATAATATTATTTTAAATCTTTAATTTTGATATAAGTTATTTTATTATACTTTTTTCATAAAACTCAATTTATTTAGTAAAGTATGCATTAATAAATTAAATATAAACTTTACATAATAGGTTTAGTCAAAATTAATATCTAAATAACTTAACGAATTTTAAATTTATTTAAAATTATAAATATATATATATATATATATTATATTATTTTTATTCTCAATGTGCGACCCAATGGGTTTTCTTTAAGTTGATATTAATACTAAAATTTAATTTTAGTATTTCAAATAATGAGTAGTGTCTAGCTATATATCATGACTATTCAAGTAACAAAAATGTTAATAGTTTGATATCATCTTATCTATGATCAATGTTATAATAAAATGTATAATTTTTGTATGATTTAATTTTATATATTTTTTGATATCTTGGGCAAACTTATTCTATCAAATAAAGTCAATATCACATATTTGACTTATTTTAATATGATCATATATTTTTTCAAAATCTCACTTAGTTAAAGTACTTAAGATATCACTTCTGTTATATAGGAGTACATATCCTATCTTAATCATATACATCATTTTCTATGAGTTATGATATATTTGATTATTTTTTTTATAGTTCATCTTTTTACGGATGATGTTTAAAAATATCAAAATATATCATCTTTATGTTGGAAATTATGGTAATCTCAAGTTCAAGGACCACGTGCATCATTATCATTATGAGAACTACTTATAACACTCATATAATGATTTATGTAGTGTTTTCATGACAAGTCGATCTATATATTAGTTTACTAACTTGTACTTATATGTTGACTTAATATCTCATATTATAGAACATATGTTATTATCAATCACTATACATACTAGAATCAATTCATTATTGTTACCTCATTTATAACAATATTTGACTAAGAACATTTAAGAATAGTGTCCAATTAATTGAACTTATTATTCTACAAGTTCTAAGACATGTCTCCATAATAAAACTTATTTTCCTTTTTGGTGGCAAACTAGGCAAATAATCAAGAAAAACACCAGAAAATTTAACAATTACAAGAATAAGATGTGTTTCTAATTCAACATATTCTCAACAACAAAAACTAGCTATCCATCTTAAATAATCTTTATGTTCCTTATATTTAACATAAGCAAAAGGATAAATGCTATTTATATTTTCAAAAATATGAAATTTATCACCACAAAGAAGAATAATAGTTCCCTCTTTTTCTAATAATATATGATTGCACTTAGAAATGATAACCAATCCATTACAAGGATTACATTATATTTCACCATTCCCATCACTTCTAACCTAAAAGATATTTTGTAATCTCCTACATCAATTTCACAAACTCAATAAATCCTACTAAAATTCATACTATGCCTTATAGGTATTTTAACTAATAATTCTAATTCTAAAGGTTCAGTTTTTATACCTAAGAAAGACACAAGAACTGAAGATATGAAAGAATTAGTAGCACTAAAATAAAAAAAAATTCTAATTCTTATGTTCAACAAAAGAAAGATACTTTCTACAACTGTATAGTCTAACCCATCCACTTTTTGTGTAAGTGTAAAAGCCTTACTTTAAATCTTTGGTTTATCATGGCTCTGTAATTACTGAGATCTATAAGAAAACTAATCATCTTGTCTCTGTTACAGTAGTTTATTTTGTTGAAATTATTGCAACATATTTTGAGTATTTCTTTCACCATAACTAGTTATTGAACTTTAAGCTTGCTCCAAGCATGGACATGAATTTCTATATTAGCTTGATTGCTTGCATTCAAAATAAATTCTAGTAGTTATATAAAAATTTTTACTATTTTGTGAAATGGACTGACCTTTCATATGCTTCTTTTAAGCCTATCTTGATCGTTTCTGTTTAAAACTTTTTTTTTTTTAACTCATTTACACTTTGTTTCACCCCTTTCTCATCTTATTCAAACATTAAGACATAATTTACCAAATTCGGATATTCTTAAAAATTTAACATTCTCAATGCATGGCTAAATGATGGCATCAATCATTCACAAATCTCTTAATTTTATCTTTCTCCTTTGAAACCAAAGGAGTAGCAAAACAACTGGAGACTTAACTTAGCTTCATGCTGCGACACTAGCATATTCCCTTAAGTGATATCTATAAACTCTTTTAACGTAGCATTATAGAATAGTTCATATAAATATTTACTCAAGAAAGCCTTTTTGAAGGCCTCTCAAGTCCATTCTTTATCCTGTCTGGAAATATTAATAGTATTCTACCAACGATTGTAATCTTCAATAATCTAAAAAGTTACAAATTTAATCCAAATTTCTTTAGGTAATTGCAACCCATCAAGCATACGTTCAATTTACCCAATTTACTATTTAATAATTAATGGAATGGCCTTTTTGTTAAAAATTAATAGATTTTAATACTCATTCAATGCTGGCGTACTCCTAATTTTAGTATTCCTACTACGATCACATGGCCTATTATTTGTAAAATCATAAATTGTACTAATAAATTTTTATATAGTCTGACAAAATTTTCCATGTTTACCTTTTTCTTATGAAAAAGATGATACAACTTCTCCATTATTATTAGACATACTAAAATATATGTTACAATTCATAATAGTTAAACACAATAATAAAGTCATACAAAATATTATATTAACAAAATGTGCCATTACAAAGTCATCTCTACAAAAACTATAAGAATTTAGAGTCTTTTAAAAAATAGCTGAATAAAACACAGAAAAATAACCAATAATTTTAATAGCTAAATATATATACATAATTGATTAATCAAAAAGATACACAAAAAGTTCAAAAGTTTCAAAAGCTAAATATATTACACATAGCATTTCCCCTATCACTCAACTTCTCACTATTTTACATCATTTTGTTGAACAATAACAAGTTCAAAAGATTCTTTTATTCTAATAAGAAAGGAATCTACTTTCACTAGCCTTTCTTTGCTGGTCTAACCTATTGAGTTTGTCTCAAGTATTTTTTCTCTCATTAATTTTCTAATACAATCACTTTTAATTTATCTGATATTACAAAATCTTCTAGTGAAAAAAAATATTGTATTACAAGTTTATTCTGATTAGCCCTTTTTTTTCCATATATTTGTAAACCTATTAATGCTTCTTGCACTTTATCCCTAGTTGCCTAGCTACAATCAGTGTCTGTATAATATACATTTGTTCTAGCCAATGTTACTACTACTCTATCTGTATGTAATTTGTTAGATCTTTTATAAGAACTCTACCCAACATACATTGCTCACTTCGATTCATACATGTCTATTAGTCATATTTAGTACTAACCATATTACAATATCAATAAAATAAATTACGTAATGAGTTTACAAGACAACAGAATAAAATAATATTAATATTAATATTAATATTAATATTAATATTAATATTAATAATTAAGAACTCTTAAGAATCTAGCACTTTTTAACTATAACAAGAAGTATCTATAGAATTTATAATCTTTGCTCTAATACCAAGTTATCAGGTCCCCAATCAATACATATGCTTTAGAGTTTTATAGAATAATTTAAAATTAAAAGCATGTTATTCTAAACATTTTGATAAAGTTTTTTTTCTGTAATATGGGTGCTAAAATTTTAAACTACTATAACTCTCTTAATATCTTTTATGAAATTTCAACTACCTTAACAATAACAAATTCATTATATTAAAATTTAATACATTATTTAAATTAGATATAAATAATATATAATATAAGTATATCCTTTATGTAAGTACAATATATAAAACAAAATATTCTTTTAAAATATATATCTAGTTAGAAAGTACTATTTCTTTCATGCTTATCTAAACTCCAGCTGTCCCAAAACGAAAGCTTAAAAAGTTATAGCGAACAAAAGGTCAATAGATAATCATATATAAAAAGTTTTAAAAGAAAAGCTATTAATTATTATATTTTTAACTTTTTTCATAAATAAGCGTAAACCACTGCAATAATAATAAAGTATCAATACTATTCTTAGGAATTGCTAAAAAAAAAGTGTGTAACCTATATATTTTAGGAGTTTTATATTCATGGAATGCTACCCATGATTTTAATTTTATAAGTTTTCACTATAGAATTGAAATCAAGTCCATAACTACCGGTGCTTAGCAAAAGATAAAATCTAATTAGAAAGGTTTTTAAGATCTCTCAATTATGTTGTAAGTTTTTTTTTTTTTTTAAATATTAGTCAAATTTAAGAACCATTATATAAAAAGTTATAAAAGAATTTAACACCTTGGACAGATCAACATACTCAAGTAGTTAGACTAATCAAAAACAAAATCAAAATTATTTCATATTTAGCAATTTCTAATCCTAGTGCATTTTTCATGGTAGAACTAGATGCCTTGAACATAAGTTATGGAGGAATTCTCAAACAAAGATTAAAATGATCAACTAACGAATCAATTGTGAGATATCATTCAAAAATTTTGTTCAGATTTTAAAATAATTATTCAACAATCATGAAAAAAAATTTATCAATTATTTTGTGTATTATGAAATTTTAAGATGATTTATTCAACAAAAGTTTTTTTATTTAAAATTAACTGCAAATCTGCAAAAGAAGTTTTAGAAAAAAATATCAAAAATTTTGTTTTCAAACAAATTTTTACCAGATACCAAACAATTTTTTCAAATTTTGATTTTCAAATTGCCTAAACAAATTTTTATCAAATGCCAAACAATTCTTTCAAATTTTGATTTTTAAATTGCCTATATAAAAAGACGAAGACTACTCTTTTCCTAATTATCTTACAAAAGATTTTCTACAAGAAAAACTAAACACTTAAGCAATGGCAGATAAATAAATTATGAAGGCAAAAGATTATGCAATGAAGAAGCAACAGTCAAGTAAATTTCCTCTCTCTCAATTCCTTCCTTTCTTTTATTCTCAACTCTTTAAAATAAGGTTTTCTATCCAACCTGGGTCATCAACTTAGAAAGTCAACGAATCATCTTCTGTTCAACTCAAAAAAACCCTCTTATTGATCCAAAGAACCAGTTTTACACATTTAAATTACTCTTTATGCAAATCCTATTCCAGGTAGAGACATTGAAAATCTTGTCAAAAGGCTTTTTACACAAAATGCCTAATTTATTATTGATGATATCAACAAAAATCGTAAATTCTATGAACTAATACTTATCGATACTAATTTTATAAAAATTACTCACTACAAAAACCTTCAAAAACTCAAATGAAATAACCTATTCAACTTGTAAAATCAAACAAGTCCTTACTTCAAGTGAATGTATTACCCTACATACAATTCATTAATTTTCTATTTCTTTTATACCTAATGGATACAATTATTTAGAAAATCAAAGAGTTTCGTTCAACACGTTTTATGTCAAATCTTTTGACTAGTTTATTCAATTTTATGAAAACTGCCCAAAAATTTTCCCAACATGGTTCGAAAAATTGTTATTTTTCTTTAGATAAGATAAGTCAATTTACCAAGACAAAATCGTTTAATTTTCTCTTCCTTAGTATAAGTAAAATAATCTATAATACTATGTTTCTCAAGAAATAAACTTTCACATAGATTTCCAAGTTTTATGGATTTATTCAACAGAAAAATATTATCCAAACTACAATCTTTCTTTTGTAAGGGAATTCAAAATCAAATAGTGGGATAAATTTAATATGAATCGGGTTTCTCTCACAACAATGCAATAATAGAAAAAAAGATGGTTGCAAAATCAAGAAAGTTGCCAAAAAAGCCTTTAAATTAATTCTGGTTCAACTAACCTCTCTACCAATTCCAACTAGTAAGAACAAAGCTTCAGCTTCTTCAAAGAAAGATAAAAGAAAAATGTATGCAAAAATGAGTTAATCAAATAAATAGAAGAAAGGAATAAAAAAATCAAGACGAGCAACTTTTAGTGCATTATTTCAACCTTTAGAACCCACAAATCAAGACAAATAATTTTTGGTGTAATGATTCAATTTTTGGGACTCGCACTTCATTATCAAAGCAACTTTGATCATGAAGCCATAATAATTTAAAATCACTTTTCAATATTCTCTATATTGTTAATGATAACTTTTCAAAAAGTAAAATGATGATGTCCATCCAATAATTTAAATGTAATAGTTAATTTCAATTCCTATAAATATAATCAATATGAAGGAATCTACAGGCTAAAAAAGAAATTGAGATTTATACTGAAGAAAAATCATACCAAAAAACTCCTCATCTTGACAATTCTCTTTTTGTACATATTTCTCTTGTATCATGCTATAAATATTCAATAAAATCTTTCAATGTTTTTTTAATGGTTTTAATTCGCATTCCATATGATAATGAATTGTAATTTAAAACTCCAACTCTAAGTTGTATAGTTCCATTTGTTGATCATAAGATACTTTTTCGATTTCTAACTCTAATATGTTATTTCAAAATTCATATTGAGCGTATCATCAATTTAGAAACCAATCAAGAATATATTTACTATTTTGGTAGTTATCAACATTTAAATTCTCATGTTCAATCATTTAGTCCACAATTTCATGTTTATCATTAATTTCTCAATTTTAAAAGTTTTCAAGCTTTTATATTCCTGGGTTGTCTATGGTATTAGAGTCAATTTTTTTCAAAATTGTTGAAAAAATATGAGAGATTATTATTGTGTAAAATTTTTAGAGATACATAGAAAAGTTATTGTCATTCAAGTATTTTATGATACAGGATTCGAAGAGTCAGAATAGTAGCAGTAAAAGTTGTTCATATGTTAACAAGCTAGATGTTCCAGGTAATAAAGCTAGAAGGAGGTAGTAAGACCATTAGTAAACTTAGGTGTTCCAGTAGCTACTTTGATTCCAGAATTTTGTATTTTAATTTTCTTGATAGTGATTTTAAAATGTAGATCTAAGATAATTGATCAATAATAGTTTTTAATTTGTCTTTTTCAATTAAAAGTTGCTTGGTTCTAAATCCAAAAACAACTCTAAAGTTATAAAATTTAAAGAACTTATATCCAAAAAATTAGTAAACTACCTTACCTAATATCCCGTATAGTACAATCTATGATATAGGTTATTTTGATTAAAAAATAGCCAATTCAATCAAAAAACACAAAAAAACTTTATCCCTTTAAAATAAATTCGAAGAAATTAGGTTACTCAACTCCACAACTATTCATAAGTACAAAGAATAATGCTTCAATTACATCTATTTTAGTTCTCTAAACTTTTAGCAAGAACAAGATTAGATTCTCCAATCTTACTCATATTTAGAGACAAAATTTTATTTAAATTTGAAATTTTAATTTTAGGAATTGTTCAGTCAAACTTATACAATGAATCTATTTATTTCAACTGTACTCTCAATTTCCAAGTTAATCTGTTAGATCTAATTATCTTAGATACTTTAGTTTTCAATATTCATGCTCCAGAAGTTAAGTTCACTCAATATAGACAAGGATACATACTATCATATAAAATATATTTTAGGCAAATTACTTCTCAATTCAACCAAAGATACTTACTCAAAGATGATAGAGGAGCGACAACAATGATTAGTATGCAAATAGAAAGAGAAAATATACTAACATCAACATTTACCCCAAAATTACTATAATGAAATAAAATTACAATATTAGAAATTTAAAAATTTTAAAACTCTCAAATTTTAAGAAACTTAGTTCAAAAAAACTTCAAATAAATAGTAGAAACTCATAATGGTTAAGTCTTACTTAAATTCAATTCCTTTAGACAATTAAGAACGTCAACAAGCTTTTTTGACTTTTAAATTGTTAAATCATCTTTTTCAATTCCTTCAATCTCTAGACCAAATAAGATAGAGGAAATAGATACTCAAAATTCTATTAAATATACCAATCCAGTAGCAAAACATGCAACTCAACAAATTCCCAATCCATAATCTCTAATACTATCTATTTTTAATCTATCAATATAATTACCAATGAAAACTTTCAAATAAACAGATTTTTTACGAAAAGTTTTCAAATATGAAACAAATAGACTCAAAGTAGAATAGTTTTACAAAATTTATGATGAATCAAGATGTACTCGAATTAAAGAAGTTTGGTATAAAGAAATGAATAGACTCAAGATTAATATTTAATTTTTCGTCTCGTTTGAAATGTATTTAGACAATCGCAATATAGATTACCCTTTCAAGACAATAGAAGTTAATGTCAATTATAATCAACTTAAAAAATGGGAAACCAAAAATTATGGTATAATTTAATCTATTCATCCACTTTAAAATCAACCAACTTTAAGATAGTTGAGAATAATATTCCAACATCGCTATTTAAAATAGCTAATATTAGACTTAATATAGATAATACAAATTTATGTGATATCCAAAAAGTTTATAAACACAACTATCAAAGGCAAATCTCACACACCATTTCAAAATAAGTTAGTCAAATAAAAGAGGATAAAATAGATAACATTCAAACAAAACAACCTATATAGTTTCCCTCAAATATTTCACCACCTTTATTTAAATCTTATAATTTACCATAAACTGTACAATAATCAATTACCTTTTCAAAAATAAATTTGTTAAATTAAATTAATAAAAAATTAACCATGTTGCTAGGTCCATCTAATATCAATACAATAGATGAAATTAATAGTATTCAAACTAGTAATAAAGAATTAAATCAAATAGAAAAAGTCCAAAGACAATAAAAGCCCAAAATTAATTGAAAAAATAATTCAACCCATAACTATTACTCAAGACCTATTCCACCTGATATTCAATATAGAGAGAGATCAAAGTATGTTAGTAATTAATGTACGGGAGAAGCAATTTATGAATATAACATAGATGATAGATCAAAATATGAAATTATGAATCTATTCCAAGAAATAGGCATGGCAACAATAGCATACAAAACACTCAAAAACACAGACCACACAGTACCCAAATATATTGTAGCAGAATTCACAAGATTACTAAGGTATTAGTGGGGCAATAATTTAAAATCATATACAAAATAAAACATACTCAACCATACCAAAAAAATTCAAATTAAAGATAATCAAAGTTTTATTACTGAATATGAAAAATAAAATGTAGTAGAAATTCTTATCCACACAATAGGTATACATTTCACAGGCAACCCTAATGAAGAATTTCCAAGTTCAAAAATATTTTTAACCAATCTTAGGTATCCAACTTTAGGTGACTTTAGATGGTACAAATATGTATTCATTACCCATATATTTCAAAAACAAAACTATAATGCGTCTTTCTGGAAAGAGAAATTCATTTCAGGATTACCCAAATTCTTTAGTAATAAGATACTTAAAAAATTAATTGAATTCACATGAAGAAGTTCAATTCCTTAAGGCTCAATAATTTATAGTTAATTGTTTGCATTTATCAAAAAAGAAGGATTACCCTTATGTTAAGAACAAAAAGAAAAGAAGAAAACTAATAGATATTCCTTTAGTTAAACTATAGGAAGCATTTGTCAACAGTATGGTTATGAGAAGATTCAATCACTGTCTTATAGGAGAAAGAACAAACCCAAAATTATTACCTATTATACAAAACTCAGAAAACCAAAAACCTAATTTAATGAATCTTATTACAAAAAAATAATAATAAGTATACTAAACAATATTAACCCAATAGAAAGCCCAATAGAAAGAAAGATGTAGTTCGCTAGACTTGCAAAAAATCAGGGCATACTTCAATCAACTGTAGAACCAAAAACTAGATCAACAAAATTTTCAAAAATCAAAATGAACTTAAAAAAAAAAATTTACTCAATTACTCTTTAGTGAAGACTAAAGCACTTAAAAATCTGATAGTTCTAATAAAATACAACAAATTAACAACTTTAATAGCAGTAATGAAAATACTCAAAATTATAGTTGTGCAGAAAGAATATGCAACTATATCAGTATCAACGTGATTAGTAGAAACAAATAAGATAAGCAATTCTTATTAGATATTATAGATAAAATTTATATCTAAAAATAAAAGAGAATATTTACTCAAATTGAAGCATATCATTACCCAAGAACAATAGGTTAATAATCCTAGAACTTTTTAGTCTCAATAAAATCTTTAAAAAACACCCATTCGAAACCTTTTTAAACAGGTTATAACAGAAGAGTTTCAAGAAAAAGTCAAGATACTAAAAAATAAATTAAAAAATTAAACTAAAATCTCCAAGAACAATAAATCCAACAATTACAAACCAATGTTAAGTTAGAGTTACTAAAAAACTCACAATGTAAGGGTAAAACAATCATTGATGAACAAACTACAAATCAACAAGCTCAACCAGTTAGGTCTCTAGCCCAATTTAACAATTAGATGAGAGTGATTTTATTCAACTTATTAATAGGATAAATTTTCAAAAGTGGTATATCAATATCTCATTATACATAGGCAATAATTTTCATCTCAACACAACTACATTGATAGATTTAGAAACAAATCAAAATTGCATTACAAAAAGTATAATTTCAACTTAATATTATGAGAAAACCTATAAAAGACTAAGTAGCACAAACGATTCAAATCTAAATATTAGATGCAAGTTATTTAAGGCTCAAATCTGTAACCAAATTTATTGTTTCAAAAATAATTTTATTTTAGTCAAAAATTTTAACCAAAACATCATTTTAGGTATATCTTTTTTTACTCAAATTTATCCTTTCAAGATAGATAATAAAGGGATACATACTCAAATGCTAGGTATACAAATTACGTTCAAATTTCTGTCCTCCATTAACAATAAAAAGATAGTTTTACTTCAAAAAAATTTCATTAGTCAACAAATCAATATCATAAAAGCAAAGAATGTCACATTTAAGCGTTACAAAAAAAAAGTCCATTATTTCAAAGTAGAAAAGCAATCATGAAATCTTATTATTCAAACAAAAATCTTAGATATTCAAAAAATATATTAATTATATTTAATTATTATATAAATTTTAAAAAGTATAATATAAATTACACTTAAATATATATATAATTTAATTTATAAATTATAAAATAATTATAATGTATTTTAATGGAGAATGGGGTGGAAATAGGGTGAAAAAAACTAAAAAAATCACTATCTTATTAATAAATTAGGGATTAATTTCTCCTCGTTTTCCTTTTTATTCCCCATAAATTCACCTAAATTCTTTCCTATTAAAGGTAGGTCTCTACAGAGCCCCAAATCCATGGGAAGCTTTATCATCTCAAATTATGTATGATTGATTTGTATATATTATCAGCTTAGTTTGTATTTTAATGGATAATATCTATCTAAACTAGCCTAGATTATGATTGAATATGAGATATTCATACTTATGAGTTATGAGTATCATTTATGTGTTGTTAGAACTAAATCGATAATTGTTAATTTGATTTTTGGTTTATGATTGATCCAAAATTCAAGAAAAGAAATCAATCGAATCATTTTTCTTTTTTGTTTGAGTTTAAAGTGAACTAACCAAATCAAATCGAATTAAAAGTTCATTCTTTATCATTTGTTCAATTCAGATTAAGCAAATCAAAACTAATAACTTTGATTCAATGTGAGATCTAGTTCAAACTAGGTTGAATTAAATCATGCCCACCTCAAGTGTCATTCTTATACAAATACTGATTCAATCACTCCTTCGACATTGGGTAAATTGTAAAAAATTAAGTTCAATTCTTACACTTGTATTCATTCAATTATTGTTTTGATGTTGGGCAAATCATAAAAAAAAAAGTTTAATGGTATATTGGTTTTGCAAATGAGAGATCATTTTTTTTTTCGTAATGATCATCCTTGTCATCACTTTTATTACCACTAGAAATCAACCTAGCTTTTTAGAAATTTAAAATCTTCATAACTTTATGTTTATCAAAATTTACGTAAATGTTTTATTACATAACGCATAATTATTCTTTTGATAAATTAATAAGATGACAATTTCCTATATCTAATAGTTGTGAGATAAAATCAACTCATCATTTTTAAAAGTATAGTTGTAAGAGTTTAGCAAACACTTTAAAAATAAGATCTAAAATAGTTTTTGTATTCTTATTTTAATTTTAAAAAAATTTAAAATCTAAAAATTAAATATATTTATTTGATAATTGTATTGTAACATTAAGTGTTTGTTTGAATTTTTGTATGAAGTATGACACTTTAATATATCTTATGTGTAAAATTTAAAATATAAAATATAAATTTTAAAATAATTAATGTAAAATTTAAAATATAAAATATAAAAACTTGTAATAGAAAAGGTAAATTTTGAAATAATTAATAAAAAAATTTGAAACATATAATATAAAAAACTTTGAAACACAAATACAAAATTGAAAACAATAATATAAGAGTTAAAAATATTTACTGTATCTTGTATATAATATATTGTAGCTAGACCCGAAGTATGAATATAATTTAGTCCCTATTAATCATATATTTTAAAAATATTTATTTTTTTAACTCAACACTTAAAATTTAATAGTTACTTATGAATAAAATTAAGAGTTTTAACTTACGCATGAATAGAAAACATTTGATTGAATTTAATGATACTATTTCTCAATAATAGGCTTATTAATTTTTCTTCTTCGTATATAGAATTTAAACCTATCCACCTCTTTCATTTTTTACTAGTTGTTAGCAAAAAATATCTATCTATTTAAGAGTGGGCACATCCAAACCGAACTAATTCAAATCTACATAAATTAATGATTTGGATTGATTTAAAAATTTATTAAATTTATTTCAATTACAAAAAATTAAATTGTAATAATTGGATGAATTTTTGAATTGGGTTTAATCTAAAATAATCAAACCAATTAAATCCAATAGATGTTAAAAAAAATTAGAATTTTACATTTCACAATTTTTTATTGGCTATTTAATATTGTAAAAAAATTTAAAATTTTGCACAACTTTTGAATCTTTTAATTATATTAGTTTTTATTCTAATGATAAATATAATTTGATGTGAGCTTGACAATTAATTTATTTTTTAAACATAAAAATAAAAATATTTTAATGTAAACCTTACAATTAGATTTAATTAATAAATTTAAAAGTAAATACAATTTGATAAAATAATTAAGACTCGTAATTATAACAACATTTTGAAATGAGACTCAAACCAATAATTCAAATTGATCCAAATCAACAATCATTAGTTTGGATGAGCTCAAGTTGAACTTTACCATCAAATTGGATAGAATATACTAAAATCAAAATCAAAATCTTGAATTTGCCCACCCTTATTTCTATTATCTTTTCAAATCTTCTATTTGATCAACACATCAGAAAATCTGAAAATCTAGTTGTTCTAGTGTATGTTTTTCTTATTCATATATGCATATGAATTTCTTTAATTATGAAGTTGTCTTTTATTAAAAACTCATTTATTATTGTTTATTCATTTTTTTTTGAAATATAATTTAGTTTATTTGATAGAATTAGGGGTTAGTGGTTATAATGTATTAATTTTGTATTTAATGTATTATTAACTTTATTTATTCTTATTTGCATATATAAAATTTTATTAAACCAAATATTGACTAATATTGGTTAAGAATCAAACTTAAGGTTGGAATGTGAGATTAAATATTTACACAACAACTGCAAAATTAAACTTAGATGAACTCTTCCAAAGTATTAATTAATTAATTAATTGAACGTTTTAATTGTAGAGATAATTTTTAAACTTCGAGTATCAATTAGAACAATGTTGTAAAAGAATACATATTTTTAACTCATTTTTTGTTGATTTGTTAATCATCTAACTGATTGATTCATAGTTGATAGTGGTTTACAAAATTAAGTAATAAAAATTCATATAAATCATAATGCAAAGACATATTAATATGATTTATTAAAGATTGTTCTATTTATGAATTGTGGTGTTAAGTTAATCAAAAATTTATAAAATATGAATATATGTATCTATATATATTATGAATATATATAATATTCTAAAAGAATATATATATTAAAGTACCAATTTTCAAATGTTTTTGTCTTTAAAACAGATAACTTAACACTTATATTAAAAAGGTTTAGGAAAAAAAATATTTAGATACATGTATTCAGCCAAATTCAAACTTAATCTAGATTTAGATTTTGAGCCCAAAAAACAAATGCCACTTAAATTAAATATATTTTTTTAAAGGGTAGCTAACTTAATTGTTCAAGGGGGCAGCTTTCAAATTTGCTAGTGCTGTTTGAAAAACAGACACCTTTAAAATATATTAATAACTAAATTTAATTGCATCATTAAAAAAAGTAAGTGACATATGGACCCATAATATAGTCCATGATATATTAGCCCAAATAACATATACTATGAATTGAAATTAATTGTCAAGGCAGGCGCCTTTCTTTTAGGTTTTGTCATTATTTTTATGCCTTTAATTCATATTTGACCAATGCAGTGATATAAACGCTCTCTTACTTGCATTGATTGATGTAATGAGATAAATAAAGTTATTTTTAACACATTTCATACACAAAACAATCAAAAACTAAGTTGATTAAAAAAAACAACAAAAAAATATTAAAAGCATGTTACAAAAAGAAGAAACAATAAAAAAGAAGGAAGGAAAGAAATCTCGATCAAAAATATATATAAAGTAGACTTAATTATGATATACATGAGTATTGCTACCTCCAAAAAAATATTATATGTATTAAATTTGAAATAGTATTTGTAAAATTTAAAATTTAAAAATTAAAATATATAAAATAAATATTAAATAGTATTTAAAATATATAATAAAAATTAAAATAATTTTTAAAAAAATTAAAAAAATAATTAAAGTCATCCACGGATAAGTAACTAAATCCATGTAAAGCAAAAAATCAGAAAAGAAAACTGTGAGCAAGAAAACAGAGAAAAGTAAGGAATAGTAAGATCATAAAATACTTCCAATCCCTGAATGTAAATTTCATTTTAAATAAATATTAACTTTCCTGTCAGCTGCTAATAATCTTCTTGAAATTGAGTTCAAATGTAGAAAAATTCGAGGATATTTAAAATATGCTTATTTTTTAAGGATCAAAAGAAGCAATGTAATCAACAACCGTGTTGTCTTGTAAGTTGCCAATGCCGTGATATTGAATTCTATCTTTTAAGTAGTTTCTCTTTCTTTCAATTTAATTCTTTTTCTTGAATACTATTTTTGATTGGGATAATTAATCCAATTAAATGTTGATGGCTTGAGTATCGAAAAATTATCAGCATTCGCAAATTAATATTTTTAATATTTATTTTATTTTACAGAAGATAATTCTTACTTGCATTTTGGAATCAAAAAACCACTGTAAACAAACCATACTAATGGTATGGGTATTTGCTTTACTATCATTTAAAAATTGAGAACTTAAATCCAAATTCTTCTTCAAGTGCCATCGACCTCCATGGTGTCTAAAGTAGTTAATCTTAAATTGTTTGGAAAATGGATATTCGGGCTAAACTGTAAAAGAAAAAAAACCAAATATTGTGTTTTTGTAAATTTTTTTTATTATATTGGAAAAAAAATAGATAGGTTTGTGATGATTGCTCGGAAAGACAGGTGACAATCAAACTTTTTGACGGCGGCGGTGACTGGTGAGGTCCAAATTGCGTGCAACGACGATGAAACATAATACGGTAGCTCACAGGCTTGCCATCAATAAGAATTTTGGCGGTGACTGGGCCACAACAAACATGGGGTTTTGATGGCCAACATCTTCTGAGTCAACCGGTGGTGTTGACGGAAGTCGTTCAACCTCACATATTAATCTTAATAAAATAAAGAAGTGTAATTTTAATTTGTTAAAACAAATTATAATTAATATACAAAGCCATTGCAAAACCAAAT
The DNA here is from genome assembly GCA_032401905.1 of Swietenia macrophylla. Lineage (NCBI taxonomy): Eukaryota > Viridiplantae > Streptophyta > Magnoliopsida > Sapindales > Meliaceae > Swietenia > Swietenia macrophylla. Next base: position 7,133,256 of record CP135566.1, read on the forward strand.
CAGCTTCTGCGGATTAATTATTGGGAGGTTAGTATCGCGTCAACTTTTAATACCATTTGTGAATCTAATACAAATATAATATTTAATTTATATATTTAAATTAATATAAATAATATAATAAATAACTAATATTACACAATTTAATTAATAATTATGTCAAATTTAAATTAAAAATTTTTTATACATAAATTTGATCGCGATACAATCAATGATTTAAATAATTATATATTAATTTATTTATAATTTAATAAATTTATTTTATAATTATATATTATAAATTATTTTAGATATATTTATTTTTAAAAAAATATTTAGAATAAAATTAATTAATATATAATAAATATTATTATAAATATTATAAAAATAAATTAAAATATAAATAAATATTAAAATTATAATTTATTTAACCGAAATGTTATTGAATATAAATTTTTATACATAATTTTTAATTGTGTCTAAATATAGATTAATTTTTTTAATATAATATGAATAAAATATGATAGCAAATATAATATTTGTATGTACACATTAGATGTTAATGCAGTGATTATTATATTTGTATGTACATATTACTTGTGATATAAATAGTAATTAATTTTGAGATAATTTAAATTCAAATTAACGGAATACATAGTGGCTATTGAGCTTAACAGAACACAAACTGTCAACAAAATAAAAAAAGGTTAAAAAAATGCAAATGAGAGACTCCGGTCAATCTAAAACAATTTCAATGTCCGTAAATCAAGAAAACAGTGAACCCCAGCCGAAAACAAAACGGCGAATGCAAAATTAAATGCATTAAATGAAAAAAATAAAAAAGAAATAAAACAAAAAACTTAATTAAAAAATGATAATTGGAAATTGGTAAAAGATTAAAGTCGTCTCTCAGCTCTGCTCTTCTCTTCTGTTCTCTTCACGACGGCTTTTCCAGATTTTTTTACTTGCACTCATCTGTCTCTCTATCCTGCATACTGTTTCTCTTTTTCTTTAAACCAAATATAAAGTAAAAGAAGCTTTTGCATACATTTCTCTTCTTCTTTACGGTTTCTGTTTGAAAATTCAACTCGATCCCTCTCTACATATCGAAATCAAAGATCTTGCAGTAGCATTGTATGTTACATCCGTCCGAGAAGATCTGAGATTGGGAGCTGAAAAGAGAGAGAGATATTTTTTTTTCTCTTTCTCTGTCTTGGGCTTGGATCTGACAGAAAATGGCCTTGTCTGGCATGAGAGGTCTCTCTGTCTTCATCAGCGACATTCGTAATTGTCAGAACAAAGAGCAGGAGAGACTCCGGGTAGATAAAGAGCTTGGCAATATTCGTACTCGCTTCAAAAACGAAAGGGTTAGTTTTTTTTATTTTTATTTTTTCTCCTTGTTTTCATTTCCTTTCGGAATTTAATTTCTAGTTGAGTTCGATTTTCATTTTTTGGTCTGAAGAATCATGAAAGCACTTTGATTTCACTGATGAGATGAGGAGACTAGAATCTCTTACTTTTTTAATTTTGTATTTATTCGAACCGTATAGTGGGATTTTAATTTAGTTTATTAGGTGAGATGATCGCTAGCTTTGTGCAGTTGAATTTTTAGCTTTGATTAAATAGAGCTCATGTTAATTATTCTCTATCTGATTGGTAGTTGAAGTTATTGAGCTGTACTTGTTCTTTAAAAATAGAAGAAAGAAAAGATGTTAGTTCTACTAGTTTGCAGTGGACCAATTATGAGAACGAGGCAGTTTCTATTGGTGTTCCATTACGGTTTGGTGTTAATTGTTCAGTGGGACTCGTCTAACTAGGTTTATAACAATGTGCCTGTTCAGCGACAGTTTCTTCTATTTTTTTTTTTTTTTTGGCCTTTTTAGAATGCAGTGGTTAATGACAAGAATTTGGACAATGAAGGCTTTTAGCATACACTGTTTGGTACGCATTAATGTTTTAGTGAAACTGCTAACTGATGATTTTGATTGATAACAAGTTACAAGTACTTGTTATAATGAGTAAGGATTTCCCAATTTCTTTGCTAACAAAAACACATTGATGTTGGATAAAAAGATGGCTATTCATACTTTGTGTACAGTAAAATTTCTGTGGTAAATTTGGTCAATATGTTGTCACTGCCTTTGAATTTCCATTCAAGTGTTGGAAATGGTTGATTCTCAACGAGGGATTCATTATTAGGGATGACAATGGATTGGTTTTGAGATAGATACCGCCAAAACTACATCAGCATCCTCTACAAAAATGTAATGCTGCTTAAATTTGTTGCGAGTTTGACATTTTATTATCAAACCCGCTTTAATAGCTATTTAACCCTTATAAAACCCATGTGGATATCCTTCAGGTACATTGTTTTATTTTATTTTTTTGCTTTTTCATCTTCAATTTGTAATTTGTATAACCTTGTCTATGTTGTAACCTACCTACCAAGCATTGTTTACTCACTATTTTTTTATCCATTTTAGAGGAATTTTTTTATCCATTAGATTCATGATCAAAATTTGTTATTTAGCTACATTTTTGCTTGGTAATAATGTCTTCTGTGTCCTTCCAATGTGTCTACTAATAAATTCTCCTTGTACAGATTTCTTTCAAGCTGAATCAAAAACTTCTTACCAATTTTAGCTTTCTATACTATATAAATTTACCTCCAAATAAAAATGATTTAGTTATAGATGACAAAAACTACTGTATTTTTGGCTTGCATGTTAGTATATTAATTAGGCATTTCTAAATTAATAAATGAAAGTATGTCGTATGCATGAGTCAGAGAGATTGATCATTGATTGTGGCCACCTATGTCCCACAATGCCAAATTTGCATACCATATGCAATAAGAAATTATTTTATTTAAAAAATAAAAACTAAATATCCATAGGTACCCAAAATGGATAGCTGCAGATACTTAACCGTAACCGAACCTATACCAAACCCGACCTATTAGGGTTGGGTGCCAACAGGTAGTGGATTTTCTAGCAAAATTGCCATTTCTATTTGTTATTACTGAAAGGGGGTTGTCAAAAGTACCATATATTGTGTTAGAGCTTACTTCTTCTTGCCCTTAAAATATCAATGATGTTGGCGTGTCATTGGACTCCAAAATTTGATGATACTTTAAGAGCGATTGCTTATCTTAGAAAAACTTGTAGTGGCCTTATTTGTGAAATATGATTCACTAATGGTTGTTTTGATGTAGGGATCTTGAGATATATAAGGCATGAGTAGTATTACCGTAAGATTTCAAAAAATCTAAGGGCATAAGATATTGAATGTTTCCACATCAGTTAATTAAACTTTGGCAACCTGCTATTGGGTATTAATCTTGTGTGTTAATTTAATAGAGATAAGTGGTCACAAATCACTTATTTGGATGGTTCATCAAACGGGTATTTCCAGGGGCTGGTGACTAATTTTGTCACTCATGACACATGCTCGTAACATTATGTGATTAATTTTTTTTGGCTGTGTTAAACCATAAGGTTTACTTGTTTTTTAGAACATTTAGCCTTTGAGGAATTAATTTGTCATTTATAGTACTTTTAGCTCTCTTGTGAGGTCTCTTTGTCTGGGTCTGAAGTTGAAAAACTAACGAATATGTGATTGATGCTTTCTGCTTGACTTCCTTATTTTGAGTTCCTCCATTTTATCTCAATTCAAGCTGACTGAAAATGACCTCAAATCAATTGCGATTATTGAACTTATGAATTTGTGAAGAATTCCAACCATGATCATTTTTGAGCTTAATTGATGCTTTGAAGTGTAGGACTTTGTTCATAGGTTTTTTTCTTCTTTATTATTATTATTATTATCATCGTAATTTTTTTTAAAGTCTGTTTGGTTTTATTAGTGCTTGTGTAAAATGACATAAATTATGAATGTCTCTCCCTAGTGTTCAAGTTGGATTCATACTCTGGTGCATCTTCCTTGCTTTTAATTTTAAATTGATGCAAATTGGCATCAATCCTGGATGAAGCATATTTCTTATTTAATAATTTTCATTTTGTTGCTTTCTCAGCATGACATGCTGACATCTGCCATATATTGACGAGTGACCAATTGGTTATTGAAGCTTTTTGTTCTTTCAACAGGGGTTGACACCTTATGAAAAGAAAAAATATGTTTGGAAAATGCTTTACATTTATATGCTGGGTTACGATGTAGATTTTGGACATATGGAAGCTGTTTCTTTAATATCTGCGCCAAAGTATCCAGAAAAGCAGGTAAACTCCTTTGCATTTCAATTTTTACAATAATTTGTGCTTGGTTTCAATTTTTATTTTTTATTTTTTCATTGCAAATTTTAAAGCAATATGGCAATCATGTGATTGGCTTCTATTAGTTGCATTATTGATACAAATGGTTGTAGTGACATTTCCAGTTTGTAATAGTCCATATGTTGTATAACAGATTTATTGATGAATATTTAAATCCAGCTGAACAAGGATAAAATTTATTTAGACTAGATTATTTGGACCTCTCTAAACAATGCTATGTAGAATTTCTGGAGGCCTAGGAATTTCTTGAATTGGCATTTTTGCAGCTCTTTTACACATTATAGTTTCTTCTTGTTTTTGAAAGTTTTATTCTTGCACTATGAATGTTTAATGCTTGGGCATTATCACATGTACCCATGTTTTCTATTTTAGAAGTAGCCTTGACAATTGTTGTTTAATTAACTTCATGTCATGCTATAAATGACTGCAGGTTGGGTACATTGTGACATCGTGTTTTCTCAATGAGAACCATGATTTTCTGAGATTAGCTATAAATACTGTACGCAATGACATTATTGGTCGCAATGAAACTTTTCAGTGCCTAGCATTGACTATGGTATGTGGTTGGCTTTTTCTTTTATCCTTATCTATCCTTTTTATCAGGTTATTTGTATGATGCTGCGGTTCTTTTCAATTTATTTCATTAGAAAAAGATTGACTTTAGTTCTTTAAGTGGCTCTTGATAAATTCAGCAGATTACATTCCTTTGTTTATGCATGGTATTATCTGTATCTTCTATGCTTGCCTTTGTTTATTATGTTAGAGCAGATGTTATATGCAAAGTTCTCAGTGACTTTTGTGCCACCATTGTTCGTGTTTATTTTTATAGGTTGGAAATATTGGTGGAAGAGAGTTTGCTGAATCACTAGCACCCGATGTTCAAAAGTTACTTGTAAGAATAACACAAATTTTTTGTATTCAATTGGCCCTTCAGGAAAATGGCTGATGCTACCTAATTCTTTTGTTTTAGATTTCTAGTAGCTGCAGACCACTAGTGAGAAAAAAAGCTGCATTATGTCTGCTGCGCTTGTATAGGAAAAATCCTGATGTTGTCAATGTAGATGGCTGGTACATTTGAATATTTGCGTTCTTCATGACAGTTTACTTTGTAGTAAGGGATTTAAGTTAGTTTATTTACATTTATCTTCTTTTTCATATTCTATAGGGCGGATCGGATGGCACAGCTGCTGGATGAACGAGATCTTGGTGTTTTGACATCCTCTATGAGCCTTCTTGTTGCTTTGGTATCAAATAATCATGAAGCATACTGGAGTTGTCTTCCGAAGTGTGTTAAAATACTGGAGCGGCTTGCCAGAAACCAGGATGTTCCGCAAGAATACACTTACTATGGTATCCCATCTCCCTGGCTTCAGGTCTGTATTCAGCTTTCCCCTTACAAGTTATCTGCTGGTCATGTGCTAAATTTAAAATGCAGTTCAACTGGCCTGTCTGATCAGTTTGAAAGAACTGTGGATTGTTTACTAAATGAATTGATCCAAAATTGTAACAATATTGAAATGCTGAGCGTGCAGTTAGGTGTGGGATCCAATCAAAGTGATCATGGTCCTCTGACTGATCAGGAAGTGGACAATGAAAAACACAACCGTTAAGTAGTTGTGGCATTAGTTGTCTTATTGAAATTGATACCTGTGCCAATCCCCCTTTTTTTTTTCATTGTTTATCTGCTTGTCATTAATCAGGGGAACATTGTGAGGGCATTTTTAGTTGTCCTAGGGAAAGCAAGTTAGTCCCATTTCTGTATTATTTCTGTCGTGTCCTTGTCATAACATTAATTCTAAGCCATTTTTGTTGGCTCCATGATGGATTTATTCCTTTGTGATGTGTAAAAAAATTGGTCATTTGAATGTTATTGTATCTACCAATTGCTACTCATTAAACAGTTTCAAGTATTATTGGAAAAAAAAATAGTTACTGCAATACCTGAAGGAACATCCCCTTGCTTCTCTTAAGTGAATTTACTCATTTTGGGTATTTATTAGTATTTCTTTGATTGTGATTGACCATTGAAAAATTGTAATTTATGTATATTTAACCAGTTGATGTCAATGCTGATTAGTATTTTACTGCAACAGGTCAAGACGATGAGAACACTTCAGTATTTTCCAACAGTTGAAGATCCAAACACCAGAAGATCATTGTTTGAGGTTCAATTCAACCCAATGAGCATATGTTGCTTTTGTTTGATTATGTGATTGTAATTAGGGTTTACTTGGTGATTCAGGTGTTGCAACGGATATTGATGGGAACTGATGTTGTGAAAAACGTTAATAAGAACAATGCATCACATGCTGTTCTCTTTGAAGCCCTTGCTCTGGTAAGTTTTGATGCAAACAAACATTTAGTTTGTGCAATTTGTCATTTATATTGGGGCCTTGAAGTTGTTTGCTTTTGTAGAGACATTTATATTTGGCTGAGGTGAAACTTCAAAATTTCCATATCTCTAGTGGGTTTTATTTTTGAGTTTCGTGGAAGAAAAACATACTTATGTTTCACATACATAATGCACTGTGCAATTTTATGTGTCTCGCGCACTTAATTGTTCAATTGTGTAGATATTATAGTGAAAATGACCTCTTATGGATTGCTTGGGCATGGCTTGTGGGCTTGGTGAGGTTATGAAACTGTCATTTCTTTGTTTTGGGGAAGTGATGTCTTTTGGCATTGTAGTTCACTGTCATTTATTTAGCCTGCTATATAGTTCTTTCAAAAGATATTTTGTCTAATCAGAAGAATCTCTATGTTCTCCTGGTTCCCATTTAGATGTTACAGGTTTGGTTGGAGCTGAGATTGGCCTTAAGTTCAAGTTCCTGGAAAATGATCAACATACTGTATCTATCTAGAAGTTGAGGGGCACTTTATTAAGATTTTTAATTGTTGTTTATTATTGTAGGTCATGCATCTTGATGCTGAGAAAGAGATGATGTCTCAGTGTGTTGCCCTTCTTGGAAAATTTGTTGCTGTGCGGGAGCCAAACATTAGATATCTTGGCTTGGTAAGTTGTGAAATAATAGTTTCATCTGTTATTTCTTTCAAGTATATTTGCTGTTGAAATATACAAGCAAGGTGTGCAAAAAATTTGTTCAATGTCTGAACTTGTGAGATTTGATTGCTGTTCTATGACTTCGTGATTAGACTTACATTTCTATGTTGCAGGAGAATATGACTCGGATGCTGATGGTAACCGATGTGCAAGAGATTATCAAAAGACATCAGGCTCAGATCATAACCTCATTGAAGGACCCTGACATCAGGTTATATTCGATTTCCCTGTGTTGGTGGCATAGTTACTAAGTTGAGAATGTCAGGTTTCTCCAATGTCGATGATACTTTAATGAATAGCCACATTTTTCTTGTATAAAGATTATGTGGTAATGATTTTCCCTTGGAGATTATTTATGTTATCATAATTAGGTATTCTATCAACCATTAGAATACATTGTATTTAATTCTGAAGTTTCTTATATCACAAATGTTAATGTCTTAGTTATTTAATTTTTATTAGTTATTTAATTTTTGTTGAAGGGTCTTGATGTGACATCCCTTTATTGGGGTAGATCTTGTTGATGTTGTAAGTTCCCAGCTAGAAGTTATCCATTTGTTATAGGTTTGTGGGAACAGTAGTTGGCATGCTGCGATTGCATTTGAAACAGTTACTTTATCTCCTTTCTTTTCCTTTTATTAGAAAAGGACTGAATTGAGGAGACATGTTGAGCACCAAAGTTGTCACAGAAAATTTTAACATTTAATTGTTTAAATAAGCTTTGATTGTGCTGGATTATTTTAGAGAAATGGAAGTAGATTATCTTTGTTGCAGCTACTAATTATTTGTGTACTGAACCTCTGTCACTATTTTGCTTAGGTCTGCATGTTATGGAAACAAACATCAACTTTTAAGACTTTTATTGGGGAAGAAAATCATCTGATTAAGTAAACTTGTAGAAATATGAATGGCTGTATAATTTGATAAATATATCATGAATGTTTGCTAATGTTTGAAACTATGGTCTTCATCTATCCATGAATGTTAGCTAACTATTGTCTTTATCTATGTAGGCAATATTGATATATGATAAATTTAAGCAACCTAGCCAACCAATTTAGGCGATTCATTCCAGTCCAGAGGAGATTTAGTTCGTAGGTTATTCCCTGTACAAAATATTTACAAGGATATTATGAAGCATATTTCATCCCTTTAGTTGTAGATACCTATTGATGACATCAGAATTACTGCTAAGATGGATTATTTAGCATAAGAAAGATCCAAACCCAGATATCTGAGTTTTCCTTTCCTTTTTCTTTCTTGAATTTTTGGTTGTCTTTCTCGTGATTCATCATGCCACTAGTTTTTCTGCTACAATCTTACATTTTTATGTTCTGTGAACTTACTTTTACTAACTCTTGTTCATTTTTCCCCAGTATTCGTAGGCGTGCTCTTGATCTGCTATATGGAATGTGTGATGTTTCAAATGCAAAGGACATTGTTGAAGAATTGTTGCAGGTATAAAGTGCTCACACAGACTAGTTGTTCTATATGATTCAAGTGACTTTTTATTTATATTACCAATTGCCCCTGCTGTCTACTAAAAGTGTTCATCTGAAGCACAAAGTGGGCATGTTATTGATTTGCATTTGTTTTCTAGTATCTTAGCACAGCGGAATTTGCAATGCGTGAGGAACTTTCCCTAAAAGCTGCTATTCTTGCTGAGAAATTTGCACCTGATTTGTCATGGTAAGAATGGTTTTCCTTGTAAAATTTAAAATATATGGAAATGTAGCTCGCCATAGCCAAAAGGATATCTCCAGTTGATTGACAATTGGAAATATTAAGTAACCATGACTTGTTCTACGGTAATAAAGAAGGTTAATGGCTACGTATTAAGGTTGTTTGTTGGGGTACCTCCATGGGCAATGCAATGCAAGGGATTGTTTCAACACTAAGTCTATAACAAACTACTTTATCATTTACTTTGTATATGTTACTGATTACAAATGGCAAAACATAATATGTTGAACTGACTGTTCATATTACAATAATTTATAATGTCGTGGTTATATGGAGCACTTGGGTTGGATGATGTAAGAGGATTTACTAGAAGGACATCAAGTACTGTCCTTACTTTGTCTGCAATAAGCTACTTGACTGAGTTGTTTTCTTCTGAGTTTGTAACCGAATTGCAAAGCACCTACTTAACCCAACATGCAATTTAATTAAAAAGTCTGCCAAAATCTCCAACATATTTTAATTGGTGATTACAGCATCACTCTAGTAGTTTTTTTGGATATACTGCACAAGGAGATTCTTAACCATCGAAAATGCTTTTATCTAGCAGTCTAAAAAATGTGGTCACAAATCCGCAATTCTATTATTTATATTCCGGTGGGGCTTTATGGAAATCTTTTTACATAACTGCTGCTTCCATTGATAATTATCAAGATAATTCTCTCTCTCTCTTTTTTTTTTTTTATTTTTCAAAGAAACAAGATTGTGTATTAATAGAAGTGTTCATATGATATCTTATCCTATGATTCTCCACAGGTATGTGGATGTTATTCTTCAGCTGATTGACAAGGCTGGAGATTTTGTTAGCGATGACATATGGTTTCGTGTTGTGCAATTTGTGACAAACAATGAGGACCTACAGGTGATCAAAATGTTTGTGGTGTAAACATAGGGTGGAGCTGTTCATATTATATAGACTGAGACTTCAATATTTGTATTTGATCAGCCTTATGCAGCTACAAAAGCCAGAGATTATATCGACAAGCCTGCCATACATGAGACAATGGTCAAGGTGTGTATACTTTTTGACCATGATTCATTCACCATATTATCTTTTTTTACATTTAAATAGGAATCCACTATACTTTGTATCAGTGCCCTCTGAAGTTTGATTTGTAGTTTTTATGGTTGGCTTTTTATCTTACCTTTATAATTGAGTTGTAGTTTTTGTGGTTGGGATTTTATCTTATTGTTTTAATGTGATTCTTGTTGGCTACATACTAGTATTGAATTAACAATGCCTTATGAGAATATGCAGAGATCAATTTCTTACTAGAGTGTGATGGCTGTAATAGTTCAATGAAACCAGGATTATACCTGAATATTGTTGTCTTCCATTTCTATATATTGTAATTTTGGTTCTGCCATTGATATAGGTTAGTGCTTATCTTCTCGGAGAATACAGCCACCTTTTGGCCAGACAACCTGGGTGTAGTCCAAAGGAAATATTCAGCATCATACATGAGAAGCTTCCAACTGTATCGTAAGAGCATTTAATATTCTTTCCTCATACTGTCTTGTTAGCTTTTGTTTCTCCATTAAAACATTGTATTCGCAGGATGGCCACTGTTGCTATTCTTCTTTCAACATATGCTAAGATCTTAATGCACACACAACCTGCAGATCCAGAATTACAAAATCAGATTTGGGCAATATTCAATAAGTGAGATTTACTGTTGGATATTTATTTTTGGTATTATTCACTTACTTGTCAAAACTGCTGTGAGCTTATCTAACACAGTTTTGTATTGTTTTAGATATGAAAGTTGCATTGATGTTGAGATTCAACAACGAGCTGTTGAGTATTTTGCATTGAGTAGGAAAGGGGCTGCACTGGTGGATATCTTGGCTGAAATGCCTAAATTCCCTGAGCGTCAGGTATGTGTATATGAATTACAATATCTGTTCAAAAGCAGCTTCTCTACTAGTTATGCAAGATTAGTTCATCAAAAATTTTGATTCAATGTTTCATTCAGGTCTTTGGCACTAACAGTTACCTGTTCTGTATTTAGTCTGCATTGATAAAAAAGGCCAAAGATGCCGAAGTTGATACTGCAGAGCAAAGTGCCATCAAGTTGCGAGTCCAGCAGCAGCAGACATCAAATGCATTGGTTGTAACTGATCAAAAGCCTGCTAATGGAACACTGCCAGTCAGCCAGCTTAGCCTTGTCAAAGTGCCCAGCATGAACAGTAGTGTGGTAGTGCCTATCACTTTGCAAAATCTAATAAACACATCTCTCACACGAATCTTGCTTTGGGATTGAATACATCAGATTTTCATTTGTAGTTGATATTGATGTACGTTTTACATCACAGGAACATAGTTCAGCAGATCCAGGGTTGGCCCAACCAAATGGGACTTGGACCAACATAGATCCTCAACCTCCATCACCAGATCTTCTTGGTGATCTATTGAACCCACTTGCTATTGAAGGCCCACCTGGAGCTACTGGCCAATCTGAGCAAAATGTTGCCTCTGGATTGGAAGGGGTTGCAGCTGTGGATGGAGCTGCCTTGGTACCTGTTACAGGGCAGACAAATGCTGTTGAGGTTTGTTTTTATTATCTGTTAATATTATATAGATACCATTGTGAACTTTCTTTTGCTCTTAAGTTTGAATATGGGAGTGATTGGCTATATATCTCTCGAGCTTGCCTTGCTGGATGGCTCCTTCCTGGCTGCTCCTACATTGAGCGGGTGTAATTGACTATTATGCCCCGGACATATATAGTAGAGGCATTTGGATGTAGCATTAGTGCACTCCAGATGACTAACGATTTTCAATACTGTTGGGTATTCTTCATTTCTAAACTATTTAGGGAGTTAAGTATGGTGGTTGTGCAGTTATTTTGGAAATTCTAGTACCTGGTAGAAAATATGATCATTTTCCCAGGGCTTTACTCTATTCTAGATTATAAGAAAATTTATGATGTCCTAATAGAGATGTTTCATTTTCTTTTTTTTTTTTTTATTTGGTTCAAAAGTTTTTCAATTTCCTTTCAACATAATACACTTTTGGCACATTCCTATTTACAGTGTAATTATCCCACTCTCTATACATGTCTGAATATCATAACTGGACTCTAATCTCTGTTAAGTTTCAGTGTAACATTCTAGTTCTATTATCCATTTTTGCAGCCAATAGGAAATATTGCAGAAAGATTTCATGCTTTAAGCTTAAAGGATAGTGGTGTGCTATACGAGGATCCTTATATTCAGGTTTTCTTTACTACCTTTTTTTTCTCTGAAATATTATGCATTATCCTGCTGGTCATCATCTTTTTAAGTTTATGGGTTTTTTGATAATATCTCTCTTACAATTTTCTCTTAAATTTTGTCCCAGATTGGTATTAAAGCGGAGTGGCGAGGCCATCACGGGCGTCTAGTACTATTCTTGGGAAACAAGAATACCTCTCCACTTGTTTCTGTTCAAGTTCTAATATTGCCTCCCTCCCATTTGAAGATAGAGCTTTCCTTAGTACCCGAAACTATTCCTCCTCGAGCACAGGTGAAAACTACTTGTTACAGTTGCTTATGTTAACTTTTGAAGCAAAACTTTAAAGGTTTTTGTTCACACAAACTTTTTGTGGCATCCACTTACTTTTTTTTTTACTAATTTAGTGCTTCCATCCCACAGTTGCTGTGGCTTAAAAGATCACACCTCATACCAAATGGACCCTTATTCTCTTCTTTAGTCTCTTCTTTATTTCATTGTTCCGTTTCAAATTTTCTCTTTTGATATATAGGTGCAATGCCCACTTGAAGTCATGAATCTCCGACCAAGCAGGGATGTTGCTGTTCTTGACTTCTCCTACAAGTTTAATACCAATATGGTACACTTGTTATAAATTCACTCCTGTCTTACATGTTTCCAAGGAACTAAGGGCTAGGCAATATATGTAATTGTTGATATCTTAGTTTTTCCTTCTATAGGTAAATGTCAAGCTTCGCCTTCCAGCTGTCCTGAATAAATTTTTTCAGCCTATAAATGTGTCCGCTGAAGAGTTCTTCCCTCAATGGAGATCACTTTCAGGCCCACCTTTGAAGCTTCAAGAAGTGGTTTGTTTATGCTGCCTTTCCTTTAAGCATATTGTATTTTTTTTTAATTATAATAAAAAATGTTTAGTTTAATTGTTTGCTGCTTTATTAAGAAATCATTAATGGTTTTGTTTTTTATTGATAATAATAAAGTGTTTTTGTTGCTGACCAAGTTTATGTTTAATTAAATTACTTGCTATGACCTATTGCAATTGTCATTCTAGGACTAATTTAATTATAAACATGATACTCTGTTCGTCAGTATGACCATCCAATTGAGCCAATAAGACATTGGGCTTAATGACCATAATCTGCCTCAAAGGCAATGTTATGACTACTTCATCGCTTTGTTCTTTTAGAAAAAGAAAAAAAAAATGAAGTTTTTTCATTTTATATTAAACAAATGAAATAGAGGATGGATTCTTGTTGAATGTTTATTAATAATGCCCATCAACATTCTATTGATCTACTTGTTTACCATTTTGAATCTTCTGTCATCGTTCCTGTGTAAAGTTGCCCCACTGCTAATGTCAAATTCCAATTTTTTCTATTAATTGTGCAGGTCAGAGGAGTACGACCAATGCCTCTTCTTGAAATGGCTAGTTTATTTAACAGTTACCGATTGATGGTCTGTCCAGGACTTGTAAGTTCTTCCCTTTAACTGGGCCTTTCTCTATCAAATATGTAATATGGTTCACAGTTTGGTTTTCTGTTTTAGGACCCCAATCCTAATAATTTGGTGGTGAGCACAACGTTCTATTCAGAAAGTACACGAGCCATGCTTTGCTTGGTAAGGAAGATATGTTTGCTTCTAGCTTCTTATCTGACAATTACTGGTTTTCAATATGGGCATTGTAATACCCGGATCCAATTTTGGATACCTTGGTTGAAGTATTGCTTGTTCATCACGCACCACGGTTCAACTGTCCCTAATGCTTATGTTCCATAAAGTATCACTACCTTTCAGAAGTCAACTTATATTATGTGTTCTAAAATTTTTTGTTTTGGTATTGAGAGTTATGCTGCCATGCTTTTCTCAATCAACCTAGTTAAAGTCCCCATGAATCACATAGTTTTTTAAATTTAAAGAATTATCCTGGAAGTTTTGTTAAATTTCAGATACAAAAAATACTTTGTTATTAGTTATATTGAAAGATTACTGCTTGACAGCTGTTTCTTTTATGACAATTCAGATCAGAATTGAAACAGATCCTGCAGATAGAACACAGTTGCGGATGACTGTTGCCACCGGGGACCTTGCACTAACATTTGAGTATGTATTTTGACTTAATAGGCTAACTTTTTAGATTTTCACAACTTGCCAGATTTCTAACCTTTGTTGTGCAGGTTGAAGGAGTTTATCAAGGAACAATTGGTTAGTATTCCTGCTGCTACCCATCCACCTGCACCAACATCACCAGCAGCATCGTTAGATGATCCTGGGGCAATGCTGGCCGGTTTGCTATAACGAATTAGCACAGTGACAGTGAAGATTTGCTCTATATACTCTTTGTACACCTGATTTATACAGATGACTTACCCATCCATCTGTCCAGCTAAGAGGTGGGATAAAGAAAATCATGATGCGAGGGCTGGCGGAATTGAGGGTGAACTAATTTATGATCAGCTTAGTGTTTGAGTGGAATTTCAAGCAAGGGATTGGTTGGGATTTTGAGATTCTTTCTGCACAATTTTGTTGTACGTTGGGTGAGTTTTTTAATGTCTTCTGGGATGAGGGTTTTTCTTTTTTTATTCTTTTTTGTTCCTTCCCAGTTTTACTGGATTGGTTTCTGTAGTACAAATATACAGTTTGTAAGATATTGGATGGGGTAGAACCAGTTGTGACAGTCTCTATTTGTTTGTCAATCAAATTATAGATGAAAATAATGTAGCATTAGCATTTATGTTAATTTATCTGAGTATGATCCGTTTAAAAGTAAAGCAAGAAATCTTATATAGAGCAAGGGTCTGAAATGCGGCAGGGAGAGACCAAAAATTCTAGTTCTGACAAATATGCGGCCACATGATTTAAAGCCAAACAAACGAGTATAATATCGGTGAAGCCTAGAGTTGGCGTCTGTTGGTGCAGGTTGGTATTGTTTCTTCGCAATTTTTTGGGAGAGAAATTCCAAATCAGAATTAAATTCTTGTACTTTGTTATATCTATCTTTTTATTTCATTTATTTTTTTAATAGTTTTTTATTTAATGCACTTTAGAAAAAAAATTACATTTTATATTTTAATTTCTGCATTATATATTTTACTCAAATGTTTTAAATTGTGTTAGTTTTTGTTTTTTTACAAGATATTTCAAATATTGCGTTGCAAACAAAAATTTTTTTTTGATATATTAATACATTCAATGGAATCTGTTTCTCCGTTAAGCAAGGCCGTTCGTAACAATTTAAAAAGGCAGTAAACTAAGAAATATTAGGCTTGTAAAAATTTCTGAATTCAGAACATTTAAGTAACACTTTCTAACATGAATAGGTCAGGAATGGTTAAGATTATTTGTCTATAAAACGAAGTAATGCTTGGTGACTGAGCCTTTGCATCCCATCGTTCATACAAAAGATATAATGCTAAGGAATCTTGTTTTAACCTTGCTAATCTCTACTAACATAACTGATTTGTACAATCAATGCAACCAGATAAGCACAACAAAAAGATAAGAAAAAAAGCTTGCTTATCTTCCCAGATCGCTCTGTAAATAATCTACTAACCTGTGACTCTAAATAATTTCCGCATTTTTAACTTTTGCAGAATCAATCTCCTTAAAATCAGCTGTTGAAATGATAACATGAATAGTCCACTACTTCTCAACGACCATGCATGCTCAAAGGAGGCACTAACCATGTATGCAATCTAATTGTAATCAACATGGTAAACACCAATTACAGCAATTGGTAATCTGCAGAAACTACTCCGACTTAATCAACAGCGGAGGGAAAGAACGTTAAACCTGCTGCTGACCCTCATGTTTCTTCTCACTGATATACGACTTCTATATGGCAATCTCAACCATAAAAATTGTCAATGAAACCACTAAATGCAATCTTCAACAACAAAATGCTCCTCTCCAATCAAACAGCAGAAGAAAAAGCCCAATACCTTTACGACACCCCACAACTTACCGCCACTCTCGGCAGTTGCCGCATTTCCAGCTTCCTTCTGTGTATGAAGACTCATCCCAAGGAGAACAACGGCTGTGTATCAAAAAACCACAAATTCTGCAACAGAGGTCAGGAGCTGGTTCCATGTCTGGACACATCCGACAATGCATTTTATTAGCTGTGGAAGTTGTACATTTTAGTTGATCATTAGATGTACCCATCCCACATTGCTGAGGAACCCCATCATGTGCAATTAAACAAGAAAGATCTTCCTGGTTTCCCAACAAAACACCAGAAGCATCAATTCCATCAAACTGCGCACCATCATCAGATGCCAGCAATTCTGAAAATGAAAAGTAGGTTTGGGGTTCAAATTCCATATCCTCATAGTTAAGACCATTATAGTCCAACAACATCTCGCCATCAACGCCACCACCTGCAGTGTCCAAATCCACACAAGGACCTGAAAGTTCCTCTTTCAGATCCGTTACATTATTTGTCTCAAAAGTCATAGATAAGTCAACATTTGGAAGATTATTCCCAACAGAACCACCATGAACATCCCCTTCACTCCTCACTTGCCTTCTGACTGGAAGTTTCTGTGGCCCTGGGGCAGCAGTATTCCATGCACAATCCACTTCCAAATTGGGCTCTGTGATAAGCTCAACAGTCGAAAGCGAGAAGAGAAGAGGATCATCTTCTGGCACAAACGTTTCCTCCATCAGATACACTGGAGTACTGTCTTTGAACTCCTTAGATTCAGAAATGGTTCCACAATCAGAATCCACTCTCATAGATCCCGGTACCTGTTTCTGAGCCCTCAAGCGCCGCTTCTTGCGCTTTTGCTCCTTCAGTTCAGGGTCCATGTAGGGACACTCAGGTCCTGCTATCCTACGACATTTGCAACACTTGAAGCCTACTATATCAGAAAGCTTTGACTCCTCAAGTTCAACAGCTTCACCATGAAACCACCCTGCAAATATGAGCAAAGAAAATGTGTCATTAAAAAATTTACGTACACAAAAAAGTCAGTATTTCAATTTAAATTGTAGTAGTATCAAATATCCAAAGCAGCTTACTTTCACAGGTTTCACAGTGAATATACATCAAATCAGAATTATATGGCTGTTGACAGAGATCACAAACAGGCTTCAGATGAAGTGTATCTGAACTGCCCCCAAGGAGAATGTTTGCACGCCGGAAATCATCACCTGTATCATCACTGTTCTTTTTCTTCCATATGATTCCCCAGGACAATGTTCTACTTCGCATTTTTGTCATCAAACTAGAATCAGAATCAGTTTGTTTGATCTCAAAACAACTTTCCTGAGTTCTGACGGAAGTCAAAGGTTGATTAAAACCTTTAGGACGTGTTCCTTTAGGAACTTTTACTGCAGTTTGATATTCTTGCCGATGCAAGGGCAAGGGACTAGTTGGAGATTCACTCTTAATATCACTTGGAGCAAGAGCTTTGGCATGGTAACACCGATTGCAGATAATCAAGGACTCAACTTCATTGTTCATGTACATTGAAGTTGATGTACAGCTCTCGTGACAATAACCTAGACACAGTTCAGAAGCAAAACTTCAAAATTATTGAATTCTGCAACAACAAAACAACGGCAAGCATCCTAAAGTATCTAATGACATGACAGATCTAACTTGAAATTACAACTGTAGCCAATCAGACAACCATACTGGTGGGCTAAATAGTTAACTAAGAATGTACTTATATCTTCACTACATCTGAAAACAATTATACCTATTTGCAGCTAAATCCTACATGTATCTGCATGGATTACAAATGGCCATTTCCTTAAATTCAGAAAGAGAATAAGTAAATCTCACCATATGTTATTTACAAGGTGAATTACTTCAAAAACGGTTATACTTTAATTGGACCAATTAAAAGTCGCAGCTTTTCCCCAACAGAGTTTTTTTTAATCTTTATGTGAACATCTTGTCGTCATGACACATGTAATTCAATTGAACTTTCTTATTTATCAAATTTCATTCTTTTTTTAAAATTAAGTTAATTACTACATAAATGTAAACCAAACCCCTCCCCAACCGTACTGTGGCTCACATTTGAATCCCATACCTCTTGTACCACTCCAATAACTTTTACAAATTGTACAGCCAGCACACACACACACACACACACACACACACATATATATATATTAAAAATTGGAACAAAGACTTTTTCCCATAGATACTAAACAAAGAAGCAGTGGTTAACTACTAGAACTAAAAGGAGAACTATTGAAAGTAAAAAAATGGCAGATTAATAGATACTACCTTGGCATGCACCGCACTTGACTGTATTCCTGAAGAACAAACCAGAAGAAACTCTAATGAGCTTAGAGCAAGTGAAAAAAAGCCTGACTAAAATAAAATTATTACCTAAGCAAGACATCAAGTTGACACGATGCACAAGCACACTTTTCCATCTTATCCCTTTTGCACACAAGATACGAGAATAAATCCTTTCGGGAAGCTTTCAACTGCTTTTTCTGGAACTCAGACAATTGATTTGAGGATTTTTTAGATGATGGAACAATAAACTTATCCACACTTTCTTCATACTCTTTGATCAAATATAAAGGAATTTGCTTTTCAGGAAACCAGTACTTCTCCCTTCTATCTTGACCTAGTTCTATATCAATGATGTTCTTCATAACACGTGAAGGAAGATGCTTTTGATTCCCAAAAAAAACTCCATATCTTATCTTGTTTTCCACAATTTTCTTATCGCAGATAATTGCATTTCTAAAAGCAAAAGTTTCTGTCTCGGGACCCTTTCCATCCTGGACATTTTGCTCAGGACGAACAAGCTCACTCCATCTAACATGAAGGTCTAAATATCTAACCTGATGCAAAAATTTCAAGATGCTTTCAGAAATCATAAAACCAGAAATCCATTATGCCTCCAGAACAAAGAGACAATATGCTAAAAAAGTGAAGGTGCAAACAATATAATACATTCAAACAACTAAAAGTAAATTGGGACAAACCTGAAGTGCAAGCTGCGATGTAGTCTTACATCTTTCAACTGCAGCTCTAAAAGCAAATTGCCTGCTTCTTTTAGGAATCTCAGAACCATCAGCGTAATTCACACCAGAAAGTTTTCTGACACCGCCTAATAAGCCACAAAACAAATAAGTATTTTTTCTCCCTTTCAACTAACTTAACATCAAAAAATAAAAATCATAAACAGAGATGCCTGCAATAAACAACAATTGAATGAAAGTTGTCAATTCTTCTTTTCAGCAAGCATAGATGTTACCTAGGCGAGCTGCATTTCTAACCATTGCACGTGGCAAAACTGCTTTCTCAAGTTTCAGCTTTCTTGACTTCCCCCCTTGCCACCAGCAGAAACTTTGGTCACTGCGATCATCAGCTCTAACTGCAGACAGAACAGAATGCTTCCTACCTCGCTTCCCAATGAATCTACGTTTCTGTGTTGTTAAGACATTGGATGTTGCACTTTGAATCACAGAAGAGACCCCAACCCAATCATCCATTGACTTAACCCAATCCCCAGAAAAAGCAATGTGGCAGATGTTTTTCTCAAGCTGCAAACGAAGACCACAGAGTCATAACAAATAACATACAGAAAGCATATGCACAAAGAACATACAACTAAAATAAAACATCCATGAATAGAACATAAAGGACCAATATACGTTCCTAGGAAAATGGCCATAATTACATGATTAGAGCATGGAAACACTATAGAGGAAGCTGAACATCAAGAACCATAAAATTTAAGAACTTAGCAAAGCGATCACAAAACGAGTCTGATGATTTTAAGGAATGCAACAAGCTCATTCATGACCAGAACACTAAAGAATCAAACAGTATTCGACTCTCTCACCATATAGTCAAGCAAATAGATAATGTTGAATTTGATATGAAAATAATACAACAAATTTGAGAAAATTAAAGGGGAGAAAAATGACAACCACAGATGTGTAAAACCATACACATGTCAGAGCAACATATAACTTGTTTTCATTTTAAATGAATCTAGAATATGGAATCAGTTACTGAGACACGCAGCATTCAATGCATATCCACAACAATCCAACATAAAATATATGTTTCATCATAAGAAAAAGAAAATGTCCTATTGCTCCACAGAATCGGCAACTACTTATGAATAATCCATGAATCTCAAATAACAAGAAGAAATCAACAAGTTCAAACAAAAAAATCTGCTTAATAATAAACAAGCCAAAATCTAAGAAGGAAAAAACTCACTTCAAGCAAGAGGGCTTTTATCGAATTAATAGTAGAAGCCTCTTCAACTAGTTTATGCCATGTTTTTCTATAACTTGCACTTACAAAGGGGCCCCCTACAAGACCACATAAACTCTCTTCCATGTACAAAATGTATGTTGCAATGGTAGGCAGATTCCCCTCCCCAATCTTTGGAGGATGAAGGCCATTAAGAAATTTTATGGCACTTTTAGTGGCAACTGTAATAGCTGAATTCAACATGCATCCTCTCCTACTCGAAGCCGGGGCTTTACAAGAATAACACCAGCTACACCTCTCCCTTGGAACTTCCCAAAGTTTCTTTTCAGAACATGGCCAGAAAAATCGTGAGGCTGTTGATGATAATGCTTTTGCTTGCAGTAAAATGCTACCAGACATAACTTTTTTGGCACTGCCAGATTTGTGTGCCTCTAAAACCTGACTTTCCTCAGATGAAAGAACAGCCAATTTAGCAGCTGCAGCTGCAGCAAATTCTCCATGAATATAGTGATTTATATACGCCTGAGGTTTGAAAAGGGAGCCCATGAATACACAATTATCGGCATGGTTTTTTCCAACTCTTAAAAAACCTTCATGATTTCCTTGCTTGCTCTGAAATGACATATTTGCCGATAAACTGGAGCTTGCATGCCCACTATAACCATCATTGTTGATTGAGGTGCATGTCATACAGTCTGTTACATTTGATCTGTTAACCAAGCTTTGGTGGGTTACATCGGATGGATCACCTTGCTGGCTAACTGAACCAGTAGACATAGCAGACTCCCTTTTGATCTGTTCAGGTGGCTTGCTATTCAATAAAAGGCAATTGTGTGATTTTTCTGATGTTGATATGATTGTGCTCTGAACAATAGGAAGGTCAGTTCGGGTCATGATATCCATAGATCTTGATAGACTTGGAACTGACACATTATCTAGAGTAATTTCATTGTTACTACTCGCATTCTCAGCCTCAACCATATCTGTAATTCTACGGCTTTCCTTGACATGAAGATAAAGTGGTAGATTACAGACCTTTTCCTCTGCCCTTATGTTTGCTACACTGGTATCCAATTCAATCATTCCCACAGGAGAGACAGCACTTTCTGGAATACTCCAATACTGTAGAATAGCCTTGCAAAACCCCAAATACATTGATACATGTTGCACAGATGATAAAAGTGCTCCTAAGACCTTTGGAATGTCAACTGGACTGTAGTATCTGATATATGGTTCTGTGTTACTAGAAGCATTAAGCCTACAATTATCAATTTAAAAGATCATAAAAAGCATTTAGAAATCTCAACAAAAAAATAAAACCTGAGTAGACCAGAATAATGCATAAAGACTGAGTTGAAGATAATTTTCAAGTCAAAAGGCAAAATAACAAACTAGACGCATTACAGAGCAAATGCTAGGAGAAGGTTGATCAAAGTTAATAACAAATGTAGTTAACTGAAAAGGTGAGATGTTGAAAGCTTTGAGAACATACACCAGCAAGTGATTGCATGTACCCAAGAAGACCTGTTCATATAAATCAATCCCAAAAAATTCTGCTCCTCGGAGTGACGTTCCTGTTGTGATAGTTGGATCCATTTTATTAATTGTGCATTCTGGACAATACCATAACCCTTCGGGTATACACATTTTGGCAACACCTATGCATCTTGTATGGTATGCCGATGGGCACCCATCACAGCAAAGCAACGTCCCATCCATGCCACAAATCCGGCATTCATCACCATTCCCATCCATATCAACACCAGGAACATCTATATCCCTTTCAGAACCTTCCAAAACCGGAGGTTTTGCTTTATAAGCAGACTTCATCACATCATTTTCTGCTATGATCTCCACAGTCTCCCTATCCTTGCAGGCTGAAGTTTTGGAATATCGAGGATGGACCCTTCTTGGTCCACTCTCAGAAGCATCGCTTGAAGCTGCATCAGGATCTTTTCCAAATTCTGATACTTCACGCATGTCAATTACAGCTCTCAGCTCTTCAGAATCCAACACATCATCACACAAGATTTGCAAAATCATCAGCTTCCTTCCTACAGATAAGGAATAATACTCTCTCTTCAAGACCTCATCATAGAATCCTTTCCACTCTGGTCCATTAATGTATCCCATTGATGTGAGATACTGAACTAAATAAACGGGCCAAGTTAATGTATCTAGCAAGCTCCAATCAATGCATCTGCATATGAGAGCATAACAATGATTATGCATTTTCAATGAATATCAAACTATAGGCATCGTCATACGTGCATACATATGCATTGGGAGATACAAACAATGCCATAAAATTTTACTTGTGGACATACATAAGATGAAAATACAACAGAATTCAATTAATCAAATTGTCGCATTATACTGCATTTAGAGTTACAAAATTTTTTCATGAAGGCCAAAATGGCTCAAAATCTAACCCATTTTTACATAATGTTGCAACAACCAGTCAGTGTATTACAATAAACTACAGAGATAATTGAAAAGCATCATTTGTATTAATGCACTTGTACTAACCATATCATACTAACAATGACAAAAGAAAATGCACCTATTTTACCTCAGGCAATTTGATGCAAGCTCTAAGCCATCCAAAGACATAGTTTCAAGATGACGTCTCAAGACACGCAATAAAGCTACGTGAATGGCATCCAGCAATGTGTTTGAAAAACAATTCAGTGACCCAACAAAATCATCCAATCGAAACGGGCTCAAAAACAGGTGTACACTGAACGACCTCAAAAACCCATAGACTGAAAAAAGATGAGAAACATATGCCTCTGGCACACCTATGGTCCCTGATGATGGAGGCAATTGCGGGGGTGGAACTAGTGGAGCTTCAGCCTCCAAACCTGCATCCGTCTCCTGCACAAGCTCACATGAATCACTTGATGAGTCCACATCACCTTCAACTTGTCCACCATCATCATCAACCTTCAAGCAATCACTCAGAGTAGACACTTGTACCCCATCCATTTCACTCTTTAAATGCCCATCTTTCTTCTCTAAACCACCCTCCTCATTGTTCATACTCCTTTTGAATAGCCAATCATCTAGCTTCTTTCTCCTCCTACTTAAATCATCATCAAGGTAAGTCTCACCCAAAAGAATCTGACGAAGCTCACTACTGTCCAAATCCTCACAATCACCATCCTCATAATCCACCCTATACACTCCGCTGTCATAATGCACAATTTTTCCTAAATATATCCCACTTCCCTTGAATTCTTTCAACACATATCTACCCACTAATGCAATTGGTTTTGACTCAAGAGCAACACCCCTCCTCTTATCCCGGCCACCATCCAATTTTCTGTCGGTTACAGCATCTTCATCCCCCGGTCTTGGTCTTTTCCTTGGTCTACCCCTCGGCCTTTTCAACTTAATCTCCATTTATAAGATCGCTAGCAAATCAAATGGACCGAATCAAATCAAAACCCTATATTCAACTAACTTAACTTCTCATAAATAACTATACCGTTTCATCAAATGGATATAATTTGCTGAAAAATAAGCGAATGCACTCTTTTTAAGAAACTAAGAGATCTAGAGTTCGTTAAGGTCCTATAAAACAAATCAAGAGATACAAAATCAATAGGGAATCATATTAACTGTGAATTGGTTAAAAAATAAATAATGGATTATTGACTAGAGATTTGAAAAAAAAAAAACAGATAAGAGTAATAAGTTGAATGATTTTTGGATAATTGTATATTTTAGAAGAGTACCTTATTAGGGTTTAAGAACCGCCATTGAACAGGTGAGTATTTGTGTAGAGAAAGAGAGGTCAAAAAAAAAAAAAAAGAGAGATAGAAAGAAATAGAATCCCTAAGTGATAATAAGAGAAGAGAAGAAGACGACCCCTCCGCATTTCCCTTCCATGTAACGAGTTAAAAGTAACAATTAACGCGGAAACTCGGAATCTCTGAGTTCGAGTTTCGACTCGTTCGAGTCACTACAAAAACCACTTTTTCCATTTAATGACGCGGACCTGAAAATATTTGTAAATTTTCTTTTATAAAAAAAAAATAAATAAGGTGGTATATGCGCTATTACCCTATAAATTAATTAAATAAAAAAACTAGATGCAATCTTTTTTATTCAAAATAATAATAATAATAATACAGAAATTATCAAAATATATAATATGAAAAAAATAATAACCGCAATGCATTGAATGTGTAATTTTTAAATGTCAACAGTTTTATTTACAAATATTTATTTTTTATATTTTTGAGTATTGGGAATTATTAGTCAAGTTTTTGAATTTGATATTGAAATTATAATTACAATGATGGGTGTTTTTCTTAAAATTAATCGATTTAAAAATAATTAATGTTTGATCTCTATAAAATTAATAATTTGGAAACATAAAAAAATTTAAAATATTAAACCAAAAAATTGGAAACAAAAGTTGATTGATAATTTTACTTAAAAATCGCATTTGAGAATGTGAAATTATGTTTTGATATTTTTCTTGTAGTACCAAAAATAATTTTTAAATTTATTGTGTAATTGTTAACTTTGAAAATAATTCTAGTTTGCATAAAATTATTAAAACGATTTTAAATTGTTGTCTAAATATTATTTTTAAAATCATTCTCAAGTTAAGTGTATTTCTTTTGATGATCAAAAAAATGTTAATCTTTCTAAAATTTTTGCATTGATATTTTTATTTATATCAATTTAATTAGTTTTATGATTTACATATTTTTGCAAACATTTTAAATATAATTTTTTATATTCTATATGTAAATCATAAAACTAATCAAATTGGTATAAATAAAAATATCAAGATTGGAGATATAGTTCATATTAGAGAAACACATTTCTATATCTAATAATAATTTTGTAATGTATATTACATAAAATCAAAGTTGTAATGTACATACTTCAACATCTAAACATAATACACACACACACAACCTAATGCACGGAGAACAATGCCCCACTAAATTAGTTATGCTTGCATAAACTACTAGCATTATGAATATAAGATCTTGTATATAAGTTGATTCGTATAAATTAAACAATAAATTATACAGGACATATGATAGTGACATAATATTTGTACGTCAACCAGTTGCACTACTTCTACTTCAACGCGATTTTACAACTCCCAATCGCAAGGCAAACCGCCTAATGGTGTCAATTACTTGAAACAAAAAAATACACAAAAAAAAAAGTGCAAAACCGACTCAGGGTACAGCGAGTCAACTCAGACTTCAACTTCGATCCGCAGACGTTTTAGTTGAAACTTGTGTCAACAA
The DNA here is from genome assembly GCA_032401905.1 of Swietenia macrophylla. Taxonomy (NCBI): domain Eukaryota; kingdom Viridiplantae; phylum Streptophyta; class Magnoliopsida; order Sapindales; family Meliaceae; genus Swietenia; species Swietenia macrophylla. The sequence goes on from CP135566.1 coordinate 7,159,021, forward strand.
TTACTGGGGATATATTCATATAAGCTAAATAGAACCCATTATATAAAGGAAAAAAAATGGCGGGAACGTTTATTAACTTTTGCCAGCGTTACCCGCCAAAATCTTCCAAAGAGGGGAAATAAATCTTATTATTAATAAAAAATAATAATAACATACTTGGCCACTCGGGGCTACACATTTTGAAGCGAATGCTACTTACTTCTTGGACAATGAAATTTAATTAACATAAATTTCTTAAAATTGAGCTTGGCTTGAGTTTATTTTAATTATGTTGGGATGAGCGAATTTATAAACTAAACAATAATGTTCACAATAATAGCTACAACATTGACAGAAAAAACCTAATAATGCAAATTAGGTAAATTTTAATTTGGATTGGATCAATGTTAAAAATAAAAATGTTTTTAAAATTTAATTGATGTATACTATCATTCTTTTGTTATTCGCAAAATCTATTATAATTTAATATTAATAAAAAGTGTCTCATTTATTATTTGAGTATTTAATTTTATTAGTTTATTATTTTGTTTGATACCGTTGACATGAACTGGATGTCTATTGATTGCCTACCATAGAGTGACCTATTTCAAAAGCATAGATAAACAAATATTTGAATAAACGATTATTCCCTCTAATATGAATAAAAACTTATCAAATAGTTTTGTGTGGGGTACTTGCTAATTTAAATGAGAGAAGACAATTGTGATAAATGAGTTTTTATATTGTGAATATTAAGAAACATACATAAACAGTAAAATCAATTAAGAGAGTCTTATCACAAATTCTGTCTAAACCTGATTTAAGTCTGCAATTTATTTATTATGCTTTACAATATATAAATATTATAAATTTATATTTTATAAATAAATATTAAATAATTTATATAAATATTTTGTTCATATAATTTTTTTATAAATCAAATAATTTTAATTTTTTTATTTTAAGTTAATTTAAATTTATAATACTAATTTCTTAAATTTTAGACAAGCACCTATAAACTATCCTAGGCACAAACTTGCATGGGCTTGATCTCGTGGGCTAGGTTGAGCTACTTTTTTTTTTTTATAAAGATGATACTTGGTCTACCAAGTGAGCCCACACAAACCCAATTTTTGTGGGCTAGGTTGATTTAGCCTAATCCATTTGTCATCTCTATTGGGAGATTGTGCCGAGATTGTGTGTGATATACTTCTGATTATGGATATTGACCTAACTCTTATTTTATTTCATTATAAAGATAATATCACATCTATTTAATTGATTTTTATTATTATGATTGAATTGATATTGACACTAAAATCTTAATCAAATTATTTTTTGTTTATATTTTTATGTTTTGTATGTTAGGATATATAGTTCTTTTTCCACAATAATCTCATGACACCCCAAAATATAATAAAAATAACTGACATATAATATATCTATCATGCTACAAGTAAAATCAACTAATCATATTCTATCCCTAAGTAAGAATTATTACTAATTGGAATAACACATATATATATAATTATAGTCAAATTTAACCAAAAGAAGTTATTTATACAAAAGTACTAAAGATTAATATATGCTAACCTTACATACTTATTATATTAGACAACTACAACTACAAAACCAAGACATATATGGTATCATTACAAAAGAAAAAAAATCGCATCATAAAATTTTTCATCCTTAAGATGAAATTTTCTTGCTACTTTTTACTATTATCTACAAAAGATAATTAATTGACAATGAATAAGCTGTCAACTCAATAAATAAACTATACAAGTTTATGTGGATATTACTTAACAAAAGTTTAAGAATAACATTATTAGCAAATTTAATAATTTCATAATAGAAAATTACTTAACAAAAGTTTATAGAATATTTGCTAATAATGTATTTGATAGGAACCCCGCTAAGAATAACGAGACCCGAACTCAATAAGAAACCCGAAATCGTTCTACGATCAGATTTGAATGGAGTCTCGACCCATTGTTTATAAAGAAATAAGAACCTCGGTATAATGTAGACGTCATAAACGGTGATGGAAGTCCGTTCGATAAGTCACTGATGAACGCGACAAGAATAATTCTTGACAAGTTCGAATAGTTCTTCAAAGAACCAAAGAGAAAATAACTCTCAATTTTTTACTAATGAATTCTGATTGTTTCTTATTCAAAAGGTGTGTTTTTATAGGTAAAAATCGTAACTTGTACTTATCTAAGACAGAAAGGAAAGCTAACTAATTAAATAGACTTATAAATGAACTCAAACACTCCAAGGAAAGCTGACTAATTAGATAGACTTCTAAATGAACTTAAACACTCTTAAATATTCCTATTTTACTTACTAAAAAGTCGAGTTTAGATTTGGTCAGACTTTTCTAGAGTTTGAATCATGCATATCCATTTTTGCTGGATATATGGACCAAGCCCAATGGGTCTCCACGAATTTACTTGGGTTCAAATTTCTTGAATTAACCCGTTAAGTGCATTTTTGAACTTCTTTACTTGAACTCTCGTAACTGGATCAATCGGAACTTGAATTGAATTCTTTGAAATTGTGCCATGATTTGTATCATTCCCCTCCTCTTGAAAAAGATTTGTCCTTAAATCATCACCTACATCAAAAGGACTCAAATCAGCAACATTGAAAGTAGCACTTACATTGTACTCACTTGGTAAATCTAACTTGTAAGCATTGTTATTGATACGCTCTAAGATTTGAAAAAAGCCATCTCCTCTTGGAAGTAATTTGGAACGCCTTTGTGTCGGAAATCTCTCTTTTCTCATATGTAACTAAACCCAATCTCCTAGTTCAAAAACCAACTTGCGACACCCCTTGTTAGCTTGTTTTGCGTACTGCTCCATTCTTTGCTCAATGTTGAGTCTTGTTTTCTCATGAATCTGCCTAACAAATTCAGCTTTCTTTTTGCTATCTAGATTAACTCGCTCAATCATGGGTAAAAGAGATAAATCCAATAGAGTTAATGGATTAAATCCATACACAATTTCAAATGGAGAAAATTTTGTAGCAGAATGGACATTACGATTATAAGCAAATTCAACGTGTGGTAAACAATCTTCCCAAGTTTTAATGTTCTTACTAATAACAGCCCTTAACAAAGTAGACAAAGTTCTTACCACTTCAGTTTGACCATCAGTTTGTGGATGACAAATAGTAGAAAATAATAACTTAGTACCTAACTTACACCACAAAATCTTCCAAAAGTAACTTAAGAACTTAGCATCTCTATCGGAAACAATTGTTCTAGGCATACCATGTAATCTCACAATCTCTTTAAAGAACAAATCAGTAACATGTGAAGCATCATCCGTTTTATGACATAGAATAAAGTGTGCCATTTTAGAAAATCAATCCACAACCACAAAAATTGAATCTTTACCACGTTTACTCCTAGGCAATCCTAACACAAAATCTATAGAAATATTAATCCAAGGCTCATTAGGAATAGGCAATGGTGTGTATAAACCATGGGGTTGCTTTCGAGATTTTGCCTGCCTGCATGTGATACATTTATCGCAAGTTCTTTCAACACCTCTTTTCATGTGTGGCCAAAAGAAATGTTCTTATAAAACAGCTAATGTTTTAGCTATCCCCAAGTGTCCCATCAATCCTCTACCATGTGATTCTCTAACTAATAAATCACGCACGGAACAATTCGGTATGCATAACTTATTTTCTCGAAATAAAAAACCCTCATGTCTAAAGTATTCACCATTGGGGGTCTTCTCACAAGCTATATACTCTTCACTAAAGTCAGGGTCTGAATGATAGAATTCTTCAATATGTTCAAAACCAAGCAATTTAGCATCAAGAGTAGAGAGTAATACGTACCTGCGAGAGAATGCATCTGCAACCACATTCTTCTTACCTTGCTTATATCGGATGACGTATGGAAACGTCTCAATGAACTCCACCCAACGAGCATGTCTTTTGTTCAGTTTGTGTTGTCATTTCAAGTGCCTCAATGATTCGTGATCAGTGTGAATCACAAACTCCTTGGGCCAAAGGTAGTGCTGCCATGTTTCCAAAACTCGAACCAATGCGTATAATTCCTTATTATAAGTCGGGTAGTTTAAAGCTGCTCCACTTAGTTTTTCACTGAAATACGTAATCGGTCGTCCTTCTTGCATAAGCACAGCTCCAATATCTACAGCAGAAGCATCACATTCAATCTGAAATATTTTGTTAAAGTTAGGTAAAACTAATAAGGGTGCATTTGTCAATTTTTGCTTGATGAGCTGAAACGCCTTCTCTTGCTCTTCTCCCCACTTGAAACCAACGTTTTTCTTTATTACCTCAGTGAGCGGTGTGGCTAAATTACTAAAGTCTTTCACAAACTGTCGGTAGAAACTAGCAAGTCCATGAAAACTTCGTACGTTGCCTATACTCGTGGAACTTAGCCATTCTTGAATCGCACGAATTTTCTCTTCATCAACCTGTATTCCTTGTGCACTCACAATGAAACCAAAAAACACAAGCTTATTGGTGCAAAAGGTGCATTTTTTTTTAAGTTAGCAAATAACTTCTCTTTTTTAAGTACATCTAAAATTGATTTAAAATGCACAATATGATCATCCAAGTTTTTGTTGTAAATGAGAATATCATCAAAATAAACAACTACAAATCTGCCTATGAATGCACGCAATACATAGTTCATTAATCGCATAAATGTGCTTGGTGCATTAGTTAAACCGAAAGGCATTACTAACCATTCATACAAACCGTATTTTGTTTTAAAGGCAGTTTTCCATTCATCACCCTCTTTCATGCGTATTTGATGATACCCATTTTTCAAATCAATTTTTGAAAATATACAAGCTCCATGCAATTCATCTAACATGTCGTCTAAGCGAGGAATGGGATGTCGATACTTTACCGTAATGTTGTTGATCGCTCGGCAGTCAACGTACATTCTCCAAGTGCCATCCTTCTTAGGCACAAGTAAAATTGGAACGGCACATTGACTCATGCTCTCCCTCACGTAACCTTTCACCATCAACTCATTTACCTGCCTTTGAAGCTCTTTTGTCTCCTCAGAATTGCTCCTATAAGCTGGTCGATTTGGAATTGTCACACCAAATACAAAATCAATTTGATGTTCAATCCCTCGAATAGGAGGTAATCCCTGTGGCGTTTCTTCGGGAAAGACATTCTCATATTCTTGTAAAAGAGAAACTATAGAGTTAGGTAAAGCAGAATCAATCTCATTAGTATTTAAAAATGCTTCTTTGTACAAAAGTACAATCATTAGCTGATTTAAAAACTTTGCTCTTTTTATTTCACTCTTTTTTGTATAAAAATTTGTTTTTCTCTTTATTTTGTTTTCAACGACTGAATCTGCACTCTTTTTTTCTCTATCAAATTTTTCTCTCGAATTATCACTCGTTTTCTTTTTATCTCTCTTTTTCTTTTGATCACACTCCTTTCGTAACCACACTTGATCCTCATATACTTGTTGCGGTGTTAAAGGTACAAGAGTGATTGATCGTTGATTAAGTACAAAAGAGTACTTATTCGTAAAGTCATCATGCTTTACATGCCTATCAAACTGCCATGGACGTCCTAATAACAAATGTCCAGCTTGCATCGGTACTATATCACACAACACTTTATCTTCATATTTGCCAATCCGAAATGCAACTATTACCTGCTTATTTACCCTCATCTCTCCACTATCATTTAACCACTGCAATTTGTAAGGTTTAGGGTGTTTCAATGTGGGCAGTCCTAATTTTTCCACCATTATTGTGCTTGCAACATTGGTACAACTACCACTATCAATAATCATATTACACACCTTGTCCTTGATGTGGCACCTAGTATGAAAGAGGTTCTTTTGCTGTACTTCTTCAACTTCTTTTGCCTACAAGCTCAACATTCTCCTGGTTACTAATGTCAATGTGTCAGGGGCTAAATACTCTTCCTCGGTGATGTTCTCCAATGGCGGCATGTCATTGGTGTCAGAATTTTCATCGTCAGTCACAATGTCACCATTATCTTGCATCATCATAACTCGCATGTTTGGATATTGACTTGCTATGTGTCTCCTGCCTTGACATTTAAAACATTTAATGTCACGATTTTTAGAGGTAGAAATGTTAATTTTACCTTGAGAAAAGTGACTGGTGTTCTCGGACTTGGGCTCAAACTTGTGCTTGGGTGTTGCGGATGTTTGCAGCTTGTCTTCTTTCTTTGTGGAATTCGGTTTCCAAAACAATGCACTCGAACTTTGATTTAGACGTGCGTTGCCCCTTCTCTTGAGTTGGCGCTCAATTTTGATGGCCATGTGAACCAAATCCTCTAATTCCACATAATGTTGCAATTCCACTGCGTTTGCAATTTCTTGATTCAAACCACCCAAAAACCTAGCCATAGTAGCTTCTCGATCCTTCTCTATATTCGCTTGGATCATAGTTATTTCCATTTCTTTATAGTAATCCTCCACATTCCGGTTGCCTTGCGTAAGACTTTGCAATTTTTGATACAACTCCCTGTAATAATAGCTTGGAACAAACTGTTTTCTCATCACAGTTTTCATCTCCTCCCATGTTTCTATTGGACGTTCTCTATTTCTTCTCCTACTTAAAACCAATTGATCCCACCAAACAATAGCATAATCAGAAAATTCAATAGCTGCAAGTTTTACCTTCTTCATCTTGGAGTAGTTGTGGCAATCAAAAACTAGCTCCATCTTCTTTTCCCACTCAAAATAAGCCTCGGGATCATTCTTGCCTTGAAATGAAGGCACCTTCATCTTAATGCTACCCAAATTATTATCCTCCCGATTCCAATCTTTTCTAACACGTTCAACCCTTTTATTGCTGCCTACCGAGTGTCTATCTTCTTCCTCAAAACTGCCGTCGTTATATTCTTCAAAATCTTCTACTGTACGCTGTTGTTGAGCGCTTTCCCTCCGATTCCTCCGATTGGCATTTTCTAATCTATCCAACTGTTCACTTATTTGCTCTAGTTCCAGCTTCATCATCCGTCTCATCTCTCCCACCAAAGCCTCCATGTATAGCTTTGAATTCATCCCTGTTTGTGCTTCCTTGTGGTCGTGTTGTGACATGCTTTCTGCAGGAGATAAGTTATAAAAAAAAGGACCTCACAATTCTCTCCCTTACGTGTTTACACTTAAGAATATGAATCACTCTGCACTCGTGTTTCACTCAAAAAATTTGCGGCTTTTATCCCTGTAATGCTCTCACCACTCTTGCCTTTTTTCATTCAATAATTCTTTTTTGGTTCTTTTGAAACTAACAAACAATAACAAAAAATTTCTTGCAACAATTCTTCAGGACTTACTACGGCAAAATAAAGGCTGAAAATAAGGTCGCGTCACGGATTCTAAAAGTTTTAATTTCACATAAAGTATTTCAATTTTATAACCATTGATTTGGAAATTGAGAATCACAAGGAATATATTAGAATTTGATACACAAATATTAGGGTGTTGATGACAAACTGAAATATAAAATTTTCGTTTTTCTTTTCGTTTTTTTTTCACTTTTTTTTTCTTTCTCTCTTTTTTTTTTCTTCTCTTTTTTTTTTCTTTCTTTCTTTCTTTTTTTTTTTTATATCAAGAATTGCGAAAATAATAATAGATTGCAAAAAGAATAACAAAAGGGATAGGCAAACTTGACGCTAGAATAATCCTTGCTCTGATACTAAATGATACGAACCTCGCTAAGAATAATGAGACCGAACTCAAGAAAGAACCCGAGATCGTTCTACAATCAGATTTGAATGGAACCTCGACTCGTTGTTTATAAAGAAACAAGAACCTCAGTATAATGTAGACGCCACAAACGGTGATGGAAGTCCGTTCGATAAGTCACTGATGAACGCCACAAGAATAATTCTTGATAAGTTCGAATAGTTCTTCAAAGAACCAAAAAGAAAATAACTCTCAAATTTTGACTAATGAATTCTGATTCTTTCTTATTCAAAGGGTACCTTTTTATAGGCAAAAATCGTAACTTGTACTTACCTAAGACAGAAAGGAAAGCTAACTAATTAAATAGACTTATAAATGAACTCAAACACTCCAAGGAAAGCTGACTAATTAGATAGACTTCTAAATGAACTCAAACACTCCTAAATATTCCTATTTTACTTGCTAAAAGATCAAGTTTAGATTTGGTCAAACTTTTCTAGAGTTTGAATCATGCATATCCATCTTTGCTGGATATGTGGACCAAGCCCAATGGGTCTCTACGAATTTACTTGGGTCTAAACTTCTTGAACTAGCCCGTTTAGTGCTTCTTTGAACTTCTTTACTTGGGCTCTCATAACTGGGCCAATTGGAGCTTGAAACGAATTCTTTGAAGTTGTGCCATGATTTGTATCAGCATGAATCTACCACATTGCAAGATGACACCTCACATGACAGTTCGTATGATGCATCTCATGACATATCCCATGACACTCTTCATGACACAGCAGAAATGGACTCAAGGGAAAATAACCATCATCACATCCCAAATCAACCTCCTCTTAGAAGGTCTACCAGAATCAAGAAACCAGCCTCTAGTTGGATGCACAACAGGGTCTTTTACCATGAAA